>CM037640.1:1975700-2016655 GCA_015227895.2 Colaptes auratus
AAACTAAAAAAACTAAACCTGGCACCAAGCAACATCAAGCCTCTTCTTGAACACCTCCAATGAAGGTGACTCCACCACTTCCACAGGCAGATGATTCCAGTGGGCATCACTCTCTCGGTATAGAACTTCTTTCTAACATCAGTCCAAACCTGCCTGGCGCAGCCTGAGACTGTGTCCTCTTGTTCTGGTACTGGCTGCCTGGGAGAAGAGACACAACCTCCGCATGGTACAACTCCCTTCAGGTAGTTGTAGAGAGCAAGAAGGTCAACCCTCAGTCTCCTCTTCTCCAGGCTAAGCAACCCCAGCTCCCTCAGCCTCTCCTCATAGGGCTTGTGTTCAAAACCCTCACCAACTTTGTGCCCTTCTCTGGACACGCTCCAGTAAGACACATCTTTCCTAAACTGAGGGGCCCAGAACTGGACACAGGACTCAAGGTGCGGCCTAACCAGTGCAGTGTACAGGGCCAGAATGAACGCCCTGCTCCTGCTGGCCACACTGTTTTCTGATGCAGGCTAGAGGATGCCATTGGCCTTCTGGCTGCCTGGGCACACTGCAGGCTCATGTTCAACCTACAATCAACCAGCACCCCAGGTCCCTCTTGCCTGGCCGCTCCCAGCCACTCTGACCCCAGCCTGTAGCACTGCCTGGGGTGCTGTGGCCAATGTGCAGAACCCGGCACTTGGATGCGTCAATCTCCTGCCCTTGGCCTCTGCCATCTGTCCAGCCTGTCGAGGTCCCTCTGCAAAGCTCTCTGCCCTCCAGCGATCAACTACTGCCCCCAGCCTCCAAGGATTAAGGATCTTTAACCAAAGACAGCTCAGAAATAGGTGATGGCGGGGGAAGTGACTGTAACCAGCATGCCAAGGAAATACCAGAGATAGGAAACCTTCTAATCTGGACCATGAATTTGGGGCATTTCATGGATAAAAAGTAAGCAGCTGTAGTTGGAGAGGGTGTAATGAGACACAAATACTCAGTTAATTATCTGCTAAAGTAATGCCCAGGGCAGGCTTACAGAAGATGAAAAAAGCTAATGAAACCTGAGGAAACTGATCTGCAGCTGTCTTAATGGTTTTCTTGAAGAAAGAAAAGGTGTTATCTGTTTCGGCATATGGTACTGCTGCATGGTGCTGCGTGAGCAGCTGGTGTCTTGGCTACCCATAGGCTTGCTCAGTGCTGGAACTCTCTCTAAAACTCTGGCCAGCACCTGAAAAAATATTATATTAAGATAGCATTAACATCTAGGTTCCAGACACAATTTGTGCTGGGCACACTGCAGCTGAAATATGAGAGGCTGTCTCTGCCATAGAAAACTATTTTCTATCTGCAGACACATAACTTCTGAAGAGGGAAATGCGTAAAGGTGGTCTAGCTGTTTTTTTCATCCAATATGAGCTGTCTAGACCAGTCCGTGAGATTCTGAACAGGTGTGAGTGCAGCAAGGGTGGAGCAATCTAGCTTGGCTACAGAAAATCCTGGTTGGTTTGTTGCCTTTTGGATTTTAAATAAAACAGAAAAAAAAAAAAATTGTTTCAATCCACATTCAGTAGCAGGGCTAGAAGGAGGACCTCAGGAATAGAATAGAACAGAAGAGAATAGAACAGAATAGAATAGAATAGAATAGAATAGAATGAATAGAATAGAATAGAATAGAATTAACCAGGTTAGAAAATACCTTTGAGATCATTGAATCCAAACTATCACCCAACACCATCTAATCAAACTAAACCATGGCACCAAGCTCCCATCCAGTCTCCTCCGAAACACCTCCAGTGATGGGACTCCACCACCTCCTCCGCAGCACATCCCAATGGCCAATCTCGCTTTCTGGAGGAAGAATTTCTTCCTAACATCCAACCTAACCTGCGCTGGCACAGCTTGAGATGTGTCCTCTTGTTCTGGTGCTAGGTGCGGGAGAAGAGACCAAGCCCCACTGGCTACAAACCTCCCTTCAGGGAGTTGAGACAGCAAGAAGGTCTCCCCTGAGCCTCCTCTCCAGGCTAAGCAACCCCAGCTCCCTCAGCCTCTCCTCACAGGGCTGTGCTCAAAACCCCTCCCAGCTTTGTGCCCTTCTGGAACCTTCCAGCAAGTCAAATCTTTCCTGAATGAGAGACCCAGAGCTGGACACAGTAATGTAATGGTCAGCACTATGGCTGAAACTCTTTACATTAGCAAAGGATGTCTTTTGCAAGTGTTTAAATGTGTGCTCTGTTAATATGTAATTGGCCAGTTAATATTAACATTAATAAAATTAAACATCTGAAAGCTTTAAAAAAATATTCTTTGCATCTGATATTTGAATCAGAATTAAAGGCTGTGAAGGAAACCTGAAATATTTGGTAGTTTCAGCAGTTTCCCTTCAGTTCAAGAAGGACTGTGAGAGAGTCCAGCACAGAGCCACAAAAATGATTAAGGGAGTGGAACTTAAGAGGAGAGACTGAGGGAGCTGGGGCTCTTTAGTTTGGAGAAGAGGAGACTAAGGGGTGACCCTGTTAATGTTTGTAAGTATGTAGAGGGTGAGTGCCAAGAGGATGGAGCCAGGCTCTTCTGGGTGATGACCAATGACAGGACAAGGGGCAATGGGTGGAAGTTGAGGCTTAGGAATCCATGGGAACAGGAGGAAAACATTTTTTCACTGTGAGGGTGACAGAACACTGGAACAGGCTGCCCAGGGGGGTTGTGGAGTCTCCCTCTTGGAGATATTCAACATCACCTGGATGCGTTCCAGGTGATCCTGCTCTGCAGGGGGTCGGACTAGATGAGCTTTCAAGGTCCTTCCAACCCTTAACATTCTATGATTCTGTAAATTTGAGGGAGCTATCTTCTGAAGCTATCTAGTATTTCTGATGCAAGCATAGGGGCAGGAAGTTGATTTTAAGGAATTGCTCTTATAAAATGATCTCTGCTAGTAATTCTTTTTTAATCATGGAATATTGAAATGAGAGGAAAACTTTGGGATGGGAAAAAAATAGAATTGCAACTGAGTGCTAGAGGTGTTAACGTGATGCTAATGAAGCACAGCCCTTCCAAAGTGTAGCTGGCAACATTATCACCTATCTGCGCTGAGTGGATCTGCAAGCATAAGTCAATGCTGAAAACCTCCACCTGTTTTCAGAAAGTAAGTGTACACACACTGAGCTTACTCAGTGTGTTCATTCCATCTTCAGCAGGTCGGGTGGGTTGTTACTACTACGTTTCTGCTGTCTCATATCTCCCACCGCCATGTGCCAGCTGATAGGGGAGCTGTGACATACCACATCTCCGTGGCCAGGAAGAAGGTCACATGGATGGGTCTCATCAGAGCACTTTAAAGAAACTGATAAGCTCTATCTTGTTTAACTTGGCCTTTGGAAGATGCATGTGGAAATTTCTGCAAAGGAGGTGACATCAGTTGTTGTCACAGCTGCTGAGTAAGTCTGCAAGAGTGTGTCTGTTCAGCGTCTGGCTGCAGCGTGTCTGTGTGTGAAAGCAGATACTTCTAACAGGTTACATTTAAATCAAAAGCATTTCATATGAAGTTGGCAAGGAGGTCAGAATAGGTGCATTATCATCATCAAACACTGGCCAATGATGAGTGAGTAGACTTAAAAGAGCAGAAGGATGACCAGCTTTGGAAGACCAACGTTACATCTGAAAGAAACCTCCTGGGGGAATTCCAAGCGTTAGTATGTGGGACACACTCCAGCTGCCTGCTGCTTCAACTTAAACCAGGCAAAATCCAGCTTCTAGCAACTGAGGCTAACAGCTTTTGCAAACCTTTCATCTCCCTTACAGGATGGCAAGGAGTCAGGCCCAGCCAGCATGGCCTCTGTCCCATCATCTTGCCTGGCACTGAGGTCAACTGACAGGCCTATAGTTCCCTGGCTCATCCAGCCGGCCCTGCTTGTGGATGGGCATCATGTTGGCAGCTTCCAGTCCTCTGGGACCTCCCCAGACTTCCTTAACAGAGAACTATTCTCCTTTTTCAGCTGAGCTGAGGGACTCTTTTCTAAAGAGACACACATGTAGCATTAGGGTGGTTTGCTTTTGTGGACTTTTTTTTTTCATACGTTGAAGAATTTCATTCTTCACACTCACATATTGCAGAACTCGAGGGGAAGAGCCATCTGGGAGACAGTGGTGATGGGAGTAGAGTTTACTTATCTTGTCATTTGAGACTGACTTAAGGTCTTGTAGGTTTTGGTTGGTTTCAATTTAAAATTGTATTCTAATCACCTTCTGACTATAATTTATTTCTAAGCTCCTAAGGTGCTTGGGAGGGGTGGGAAACAAGCAACCTAATACAATCTATGCAAACGATGTCTACACTTTTTTAGCATCCTATATGAAACTTCATCAAGACTGCTCTTTTTTTCTGTGATAAAACCTGTTGAGCAACGTTCAACACAATGGTTAGGATTTAATGTGCTTATTACTGTCAAAGCATAGACATCAAACTCTACCAGTCAGCTTGAAAAGCGTACATGTGCTGATGCAACCTACCTTCCTGCTTCTTCTCTTCTTCCTTTAGACACAGACACACAAATGATTCTTCAAATCAACAAGCTGATCCAAAATATATTTAGGAGGATGGACTCTGACAGGCTATAGTTAATCACATCCAGTGGTAGGGATCATTGGAAGGTATCTTGAACACTGACACAGGTGTTGTCACTCAAACTATTTATAATTCTAGGATTTGGAAGGCAAAATCTGGGAAAGAATAATAAGCTGCACCAGTACAGGTTGGGAGGTCATCTGCTGGAGAGTCAGCCCTGTGGAGAGGCACCTGGGAGTCCTGGTGGATAACAAGTTATCCATGGGACAGCAATGTGCCCTTGTGTCCAAGAAGGCCAATGGGAGCCTGGGAATTCCAGCAGATCCAGGGAGGCTCTCCTTCCCCTCTGATCTGCCCTAGTGAGACCTCACCTGGAATATTGCGTCCAGTTTTGGGATCCCCAGTTCAGGAGGGACAGGGATCTGCTGGAGAGACTCCAACAGAGGGCTACAGGGATGACTAGGGGACTGGAACACATGCCTTATGGAGAAGGGCTGAGAGACCTGGGGCTTTTTAGTCTGGAAGAGAGAAGACTGAGAGGGGTTTTAATAAATGTTTATAATATCTGAGGGCTGGGTGTCAAGAGGGAGGGGACAGGCTCTGCTCACTTGTACCCTGTGAGAGGAAAAGGGGCAATGGATATAAACTACAGCAGGGGAAGTTCCACCTCAACATGAGGAAGAAATTCTTTACTATAAAGGTCACAGAGCACTGGAACAGGCTCCCCAGAGAGTTTGTGGAGTCTCTTTCTCTGGAGACTTTCAAGACCCACCTGGATGTGTTCCTGTGTGACCTGCACTAGATTGTATGTTCCTGCTCTGGCAGGGGGGTTGGACTCCTTGCTCTCTGGAGGTCCCTTCCAACCGCAACATCCTGTGATCCTGTGAAATGGAATAAAATGGTGAGTTCCAGCGTTCATCACAACTTATGATGTTTAAATGCTTTATTTTCCTGATGGCATCTAAAAGTGCACTCAGGTCAGCCAGCCTTTGTGAAGTGAAACTGATAAGCATCACAGGCTTTTTTTTCTCTTGTTGGTTTGGGTTTTTTTCTTTCCTTTTCTGTTCTTATTTTTCCAACCACCTCAAGCAATTAGTTTTGAGGACTTTGGACAAAGTTTACATTTATGGATGAGGCTTTGGTCAAGCAAGTCTAGTTGAGAGGTGCCTCTGCCTATGGCAGGCAGGTCTGAGTAGATGATCTCTGGGTTGCCCTTCCAGCCTAAGCCATTCTATGATTCTATGTAGGTTATCATTCCCTCCTATTCACACTATCACAGTATCACAGGATCGCCAAGGTTGGAAGAGACCTCAAAGATCATCGAGTCCAACCTGTCACCACAGACCTCATGACTAGACCATGGCACCAAGTGCCACATCCAATCCCCTCTTGAACACCTCCAGGGACGGTGACTCCACCACCCCCCTGGGCAGCACATTCCAATGGCGAATGACTCTCTCCGTAAAGAACTTTCTCTTCACCTCCAGCCTAAACTTCCCCTGGCACAGCTTGAGACTATGTCCCCCTGTTCTGGTGCTGGTTGCTAGAGAGAAGAGACCAACCCCTTCCTGGCTACAACCACCCTTCAGGTAGTTGTAGAGAGCAATGAGATCACCCTGAGCCTCCTCTTCTCCAGGCTAAACAATCCCAGCTCCCTCAGCCTCTCCTCATAGGGCTTGTGATGCTCCAGGCCCCCACCAGCCCTGTTGCCTTTCTCTGGACACATTCAAGTGTCTCAATGTCCTTCCTAAACTATTCCTTGTTATGTACCTTGAATTATTCTTAACTCTATGTTTCGGGGACCATGGACAATGTATAGTCAAAACGCCTTCATCAGGCATGCAAGGAATGTTATGAGGATGTCAAGCTTCCCCTTTCCCTGGTGCTGAGAAGATTTATGTGCCAGTATAATGAGAATGAATGATGAGCTATTGTTTGTTGACAGAGACCTTACAAGTCTGTTTATGCACAAAAGGTTTGGGGAGTTGATAACCTTTGTGCTTCAGGTTTTGTTTTGACTAGATAGAAAAGGAGAAAACAATTGTTGGTAGATATAAAACTGGAGGGATAAACTGAAAGGTATTAGTCAGACTCTGGTGGTGAAGCTGAAAATCTCAGCTATTTATGCAGTCAGTAACAGAGCTGGGGTGTTTTCAGTAGTTTAGCACACAGTATCAGCTTTTACAGAGTCAGGAGATACTCCTGCCTAGAGTTTCAGTCTCTTGTACTTGTTCAGGTCTCTGTGAGAAGACATAATTCATCACAGCTTTGTTTTGAGCACTGGTCAAATGCAGGGGCAGATTTCAAGCTCTAAAACTGAGAACTGTCTAGGCCACTCTAAACTTGCCTGGAGACAAGGCACGTTAAAGTATTTTTTTTGCCATTCAAAGAGCAAGATAAAATGTCCACAGAGGGGGCCACTGCTACTACTGCAGTAATTAGTCACTTCAACACGTTTCTCATATCCTGTCCAGTTAATGACCACATTGTGCATCTGGTACGCATCCAGAGTCCGTGCTGTAAAGCCAGGTTGTGTGAGACATCTCAGTTTGCATTAGCAGATGATCTAGCACATTATCATTTTGACAAGTTTCATACAACTACACAAACTGAAACCTTACTTTTAAGATTCATTTATTTGTCTGAAACATGTCAAGTAAAGGTTAAATACTGAACTACGTATTTCAGTTCCTCTCCTTCCCCCTCCCCTGAACCTCCATATCCTAAAGAGTAAATTCTTGGGAATCTTAAAGACAAGAGTCTGAGTTTTTGTTCTGCTTTCATACAACTAAAATGTAGCTTTCTTTAGCAGAAGTTTAAGGGTTGTGTCTACTGGAACATATTAATTCCAGAAGAAACCTGTCTTGTCTGGTACTTATTGTTTCATAATATACAATACAATGCAATACAATACACCAGGTTGGAAGAGACCTTCAAGATCATCGCGTCCAACCCATCAACCAATCCAACCCACCTAAACAACTAACCTACTTGCTTAAAACTTTTTTGTTCTCTCAAGTGTTCCATCAGCTCCACATGATCAACTCTTGAGTTCCTTTTAAGTTTCACTGTGCATTTTTGCAGTGTGATGAAGGACTGAAGCCAGCACTTAGCAGAGCTAACATTCTATTCAGAAGTTACCCACGTGCAAAAATATTTGTCTGAAACGTAGGTAGAACTGGGAGCTCCTACAAACACTCCTGGAAGATAACTGGAAATCACTGGGCTCCATTTAATCACAAATAGGCACCATACAAAAAACCACTCCTGGAATGATACACAGCATGAAAGTTTTCTCGTTGAAAGGCATTAATTTAGCAAGAATATAGCATAGCATAGCATAGGATAGCATAGCATAGTAGCATAGCATAGCATAGCATAGATAGCATAGCACAGCATAGTAGCATAGCATAGCATAGCATAGCATAGCATAGCACAGCATAGTAGCATAGCATAGCATAGCATAGCATAGCATAGCATAGCACAGTAGTAGCATAGCATAGCATAGCATAGCATAGCATAGCATAGAATAGAATAGAATATCCAGGTTAGAAAAGACCTTTGAGATCATCAAGTCCAACCTGTCGTCCAACACCATCTAATCAACTAAACCATGGCACCAAGTGCCTCATCCAGGCATGGTGACTCCACCACCTCCCTGGGCAGCACATTCCAATGGCCAATCTCTCTGTGAAGAACTTCTTCCTAGCATCCAGCCTAAACCTGCCCTGGCACAGCTTGAGATTGTGTCCTCTTGTTCTGGTGCTGCTTGCCTGGGAGAAGAGACCAACCCCCACCTGGCTACAACCTCCCTTCAGGTAGTTGTAGAGAGCAATGAGGTCTCCCTGAGCCTCCTCTTCTCCAGGCTAAGCAACCCCAGCTCCCTCAGCCTCTCCTCACAGTGCTGTGCTCCAAACCCCTCCCCAGCTTTGTTGCCCTTCTTTGGACACCTTCCAGCAACTCAACATCTTTCCTAAACTGAGGGGCCCAGATCTGGACACAGGACTCAAGGTGTGGCCTAACCAATGCTGAGTCCAGGGGCACAATGACTTCCCTGCTCCTGCCAGCCACCTGGGCACACTCCTGGCTCATGTTCAGCCTACTATCAACCACTACCTTCAGGTCCTATCTGTCTGCCGCTCTCCAGCCACTCTGACCCCAGCCTGTAGCACTGCCTGGGGTTGTTGTGGCCAATGTGCAGAACCCGGCACTTGGATGTGTTCAACTCATGCCTTGGACTCTGCCCATCTGTCCAGCCTGTCGAGGTCCCTCTGCAGATCAACCCTTTAACAGATCAACTCCTGCCCCCAGCTTGGTGTCATCTGCAATTTCCTGATGATGGACTCAATCCCATCATCCAGATCATCAATAAAGCTATTGAAGAGGATGGGGCCCAGCACTGATCCCTGGGCACACCACCAGTGACTGGCTGCCAGCTGGATGTGGCACCATTCACCACCACTCTCTGGGCTCAGCCCTCCAGTCAGTTCCTAACCCAGCTCAAAGTGCTGCTGTCCAAGCCAGGGGCTGACAGCTTGGCCAGGAGTTTGCTGTGGGGACGGTGTCAAGGCCTTGCTCAAGTCCAGGCAGACTATATCCACAAGTTTATGCATACCTACAACATGGTGGTTGGAATGGCATTTTAAAGTGCTCTTTACAACAGTCTCATCACCATCCTCATATGTGTGCTGCTGTAGCAGAGACAGACTTTCATTGACCCCTGTGTTTTGTGTGGCAACCTGTGCAAGTTAAGGAATAACTATGTTGTAACTTAGTGTTGGCAGCCAGGCCAGATAGTAGCAGCAGTGGGGAGATCTTCTGTGTGCTGATGGTGGTGCTTAGTGAGCCGAGGGTCTGATAGGCAGAGAAGGCAAAAGGACTGGCCAGAACAGCCATGTTTTCTTGTGTGGTGCAAGCAGGGGAGAAGGAGTGGCACAGAACTGCTCTCTCGAGAGCTCCATCTTGTCTAGGTGTGGGCCTGTGTCTAAATGATTTCGCTCAGCCCTGAACTTATAATGGAAATCTTTCATGATTACAACTTAATGTACCCTAGTCTGTATTTATGGCTGAGTTGGCTTAAGTTAACAGTACCTTTAAGAGATACACTCCTTGCAAAACATGCACCACTAGCCAAAGCATGCCTTTTATCAAGATGAGTTTGGAATATCTGGTGCTTCCCACAGGCATGTTGCTACCTGTAGCTGAGGTTAATAATACTAGATGATTGCATTGTGATTTATACTGGGTTTTTTCTTCATCCTTTTGAATATATTTACTTTATTTTCCTGCCATCAAGAAAAAAAAAAAAAAAACTATGCATATTTGAAAAAGGAGAGTCAGATGGTGGGACTGGATTGAGAGAAAACATTTATATTCTTAGGATGACACTGAAAAGATCCTGTGGACTCAGCTATGCTACACAGTTGAGTGTACTGTAGAGATCACTGAGCTACTGCCGTGAGCAGAAGCTCTGTTAGCGTTGCTCTGTTCTCCCTTGGCTAATTAGCCGGGGTGCCTCTTAGCATACCTAATTAGCTCCATTCCTGCAGCTTCCTCAGGGGCTTGGCTAATTAGCATGGGTGCTTTGCTACACAGACACAGCTACATTGCCTCTGGGATCTAACCTAACATCCGTGCATGGCACTGCAACGTACCAGCAGACAAGCCAGCTTCCTCAAAGCTACCTCAGGATCTCTTAACAGCATTTTCTGTGTGTATAGACTTGCCCAGTGCATTCATAAGACCCCAAAAGCTTGTGCAGGGAGAAGGATAGCAATGTGGGATGTGGGTCAGAGGGTAACATTTCAGGAGACAGATGTTTTAGGGTGAGTCCCAGATTCATTTGTGTTTACCTCTACATCGACTTGTTACCTTTGGATTAAAGAGAGCATTAAAAACAAGCACCAGCTACAGTGAAGAAAACAACAACAAAACCCATCAAAAAAAAAAAAAGACACCAAAAAAACCCCACCAAAAAAAAAACCACAACCAACCCCCCCGAACCAACCAACACACAAAACCCAACAGACCCCAAACAAAAATCCCCAAACAAAAATCAAACAACCAAACAAAACCAAAACAACCCACAAAACCCCCATCAAGCTATATTGAGGTATACTCTGTCTGAATCTGGATTGCTGGATTTTGCTTTTTGGTTCTCAGCTAAACTGACAGTTGTAAAAAAATAGTGATGAACAAATGGACTTGAGGTGGGTTGAAGTTTCCCATTCACGTTAACTAAGCACGACTGACTCAGCTGGCAGCAAATGGAAGCTGCATTTACAAGCACAACCTCCACTCTACGACGGAATGCAGCGAATATGTACAAATATACAGGAGCTACAATATTATACAGGTATTTACAATTAGAAAAAAAATAGCATGGAATTCCCCCTGTATCCCTTCTGGGTTCCCCAGAGAGCAGGGAAGCTGCTCCACTCCTTCCCAGACCTCCTCCCCCCATCCTGTAATAGAGGAAAAGAGGAGATGGGAGGAATGTTAGCTTAGAGAAGCAGCATTAATGTTCTTATCTTTTCTCAAAGCCAGCCACTAGTGGTTATCTCCCCAGCAGAACAGCTAAGCAGCTAGAGAAGAAGAAAAGGAATGAGAATGGAAGTGAAATGTGACAGATGTTTATGGAACAACTGCCCAATGAATTTGTTTAGAATAATCTTTTATTTTCCTTTTTACACCCAATAGTAAATGATTTACATTTTTCTACTTTTCTGCTTGAAATCTGCAGCTAAATTTTAAAGGCATAGCCTAAAACTGCCACAAAACTGCAGCATTTTTTAGAGCATATTCCCCCATTGCTGTGGTCAAGTAATAATGGTGAGGAGGTATCTTTGTGGTTTTACAGACCCTCTCTTTCTGATGCATAAATGCCTTGCAAGTGTGAGCAAGCTCCAGATGAGCTCTGTGCTGAGGCAATACAACGGTTTCCACAGTACGAGTAGGAAATCTGAGATGCAAAGACCAGCCAAAAGTAGCTTTCAGTTATGAGAAGGAACATGTCCTTTCTGGTTTAACTTATTCTTGCACCATGCTCCTCAGAATCTTCTTGGACTGACATTTTTCTTATCAGCACTGTTGTAACTCACTGGTATCAGGTGACTGCAGGTTTGGTTTAGCTGACCTGACCTGAAAACGTTGCATTGCAGAAAGGTGACTTATTATTCACAAAGGGGCTGTACTTTGCAGAGGGCTGATAAACAAAAGATCCACTGTTTCTGTCTTCTGCTTACTGAATTGGTAACAACAGACTGCACTGATACCTTCCCTGATAGCTCAGCCTTGCACAGAAAAAGTGCCATTTGTGGCTGCAAATTCCAGCCTCTGCATGGAGTCCCTAGGGGCTCGGCACCTCCCAGGAGCTCAGTGGGAACCTTTTCCTCATGAGTGGAAAAGATCTGTCAGAGGCAGCCTAATACACCTCTTAATCTTGCTTTGCTTTATTCTCATCGTTCTAACAACTGCAAAGATACATAACATACAGCTATCCAATTTTCTCTCCTTCCCACAAGGAAAGCCTGTGGCTACACCTGCTTCATATCTCAACCGATCTTGGGAGTGGTCTGAAGCCTGCAGTGCTCATTGTGTCTTTGCTGCACAGAGTTCAGGTTGCCTGAGTTCCACCTCCTCCAGCAAATGATGTGTATGCCCGTTTAGGAAAGATCCTGAGTTAGGCAAGGGGAGGTGCCTACTGGAGTCTCTCGGCAGCCATCTATGCCCTCGGTGCCCTAACAAGCACAGATCAGCCCAAATGCATACCAACAGGTAAAAAAAAATCTAAACAATCCCTGTGTCCTTAAGTACAGCCTCAAGGATGAACATTACCTGAGAGAGAGCAGAGGTAGCTTCTGCTTCTCTTAATTACAACATGGAGAAGTGCTATGAATAATGCTGAGCCTTTGCAGCATTTCTCTGGTGATCAGGCAGGAGAGAGGGGTCTCTTGCAGCCAGATCACCTTGTGGTTGAGTCCACATCCACCTGCCAGCAACCTACCAAACCCTGACATGGTGCAAAACGAGTCCATATTCCCAACCTTACTACTTTGATCAGTTTAGTTAGACAGAGGTGAGCAAACCCTCCCAGTCAGAGCTTTTTACAGCACCCTCTTCACAGAGGTGACTCCTGCTTTTATCAGATGAACACAAGCTTTCAGAAAACAGCAGCACTCACATGCATGTTTCCTCCTTCACTGAAATCCCAGAAACATTCCTGCTTGAGCTATGTGCAGAAGAAATGTGGAATTAAGAAAAGGTCTCACGAGCAAAGAGCAACAGGAGACAATGAGATGTGTGTCTCAGCAAGACTTCCACAGAGCAGCCTCAACATGTGTGCAAGGTGAAAAAGAATAACAGGATGACTTCAGTGTTGGCTTGAAATGAGCAAGGGAGGGCCCCTTTCAGCACAGTCTGGTAGAGAAATGTATAGCTTCAGAAGTGGGAGGAATTACAATCCTTACTTCAGAAATAAAAATGCCTTTTTAATAAGTGGCTGAAACTGTAGGAGCTCCTAAAGAAAGGCAGCTTTCCTGAGCCTCCTATCTTTAACTCTTTCCTTGCCTGGCAGAGTGCTGCTGTGGCTTTCACTGTCCTGCTTTACTCATTCCCCCCTGCACTCTGGGGAGAGTGAGTGAGCGGTGTTGCCTGACACAAAGAGGTCTCCAAAGGTCAAAAATCAACACCAAGGTCTGCACCAGAAGTGGCTGGAAGCCACGGCAGTTGCAGTTTTTGGTGGCTGCACAATTCCACAGGTTCTACAGAGCAGGGCTGCTGCTGTTAAGGGAAAGGCAACCCAGCCCCTGAGTGAAGAGGATTGCTAATTTTTCTTTCTTTACCCGAGGCTTAGGTTCTAGTGACAGATCATCTTGTCTATCTTGAGCAATGCATCTAGCCACTTAAGCCCCATTTATAGCCAATAAGGCTAAATAAGCATGTCTGGAGGACAATTCATCCCATGTGTAACATATTTAGGGAGGTGGGGGTAGTGATGGTTAGAAACAAATGTTCCTGGGGAGGACCTGCCTACTTCAGCTGACCACACAGCGAGGCCAGGCAACTTTCTGGGGTTGTGTTTTCTGTCTGTGGCAAAAGTTTGAGTAATGAAGCACTACCTACGTTTTTGATTTAGCTGAAGCAAGGGAGTACTGGAAAATACATGAAAGAAGCTGTTACCTTGCTGTTCTCAGGCTGAAGCCCTGAACATTAACCAGGCATCACAAATGCATAAGTAGGCATCCACACCTCTGAATAAACAATGAAGAGCAGAGAAATACTCGTCATTTAAATACGCTTCTCCTTGAACAATTGCTGGCAGGATGTGAGCACAAGACATGAAGTCAGCATTTGTATGCTAGTTCTGATCTGTAACTGTTGAAGCTGTGATCAAGTTTAGAATGCAGAATGCAATTTCCAGGGAATATGATACCCTTGAAAACGGTTTTGCAGCACAGATAAAACATAATGAATCACTTAGCACCCTAATGCAAAATTTCCCCCTCCCCTCCTCGTGTTTGATTCTGACATCTGCAATCCACCAGTTTGAACAAAACACATGGATTTTGGTTTACTTTGTGCCACAAATATCAAGGATAATTTTATAGAACTATTTCATTTTAGTATTGAGATAAGCAGCCAGCCCAGATTCTGACAGACAGCTTTTCAGCCCAGACTAATGTATGACTTTGTTGCAATGACACTTGCCCTGAATAAAAAGCAGGTATGCTAGCAGACACAAGAGATTTCTCAGCTTAATGCACCCAGATGATTCCAGTCTAGGCATACTGCTTATCAGTGCAATCTGAGTGAGGCTGGCAATTGCATCTTGCTCTCTGCTGCTTTTGTTAGAGAGAGTGGCCATATGTGGTGCTCAGAAGATGGCAAGGCTGAGTCTGCTGGGCTCTGAGATGCTACAGAATTTTGCTGAGAAGAGAGAGACTTAGGAAAACAACTCGTGTCTGTGCTTCCCCACCAGTGGATTACTCTGCTGATTTACAAAAACTGGTTTTAGCAGGCATGTGTGGGAGGGCAGACAGTCCCTTTTAAATCAGGAGTGCACTTTATTTAAAGTCAGATCCAGAGCAGTGGTTTCTCTCTCGGTTCACTCTGCAAATTTCTGAAGCCTGACTGAGGAAACAAATTAGTACTTAAATCTGGGGTTTATGTGAAGGAGCAAATTTAAATAGGAAGCAAATTAGGAGAAAGTTTCTTACTGAAACTTAAAACTCGACTGAAAGATTCTCTCTAATGTCCCAGAGCTGTTTTCCTGCTGTTCTGTTCATGACCTGATTTATGAATTTACATGTATCTAGCAGACATGTACATGTAACTCTGACCTGGCATACATGTTTTGGTTCAGGCTGCAAAGCCTTCCTGTGCCTCCTCCTTGCTTCTCCTGCTTCCCATAGCAGGAGAGAAATCAGGACATGTTTGTAAGGGTGCCATTCTCTTTCTTGGCCCATCGCTCAGGCTGAATGACTCATAAAGCAGACATTGATAATATCAGTTGGCAGTTATTTAAACCTGAGGTTTCAGGTTAAGGAGCAACAACAAATGCAAATCTGGATAGTGAAAGACTTTGTAATAACATGCACTTGTGTTAGATCTTGAAAATGTTTGAGGCTTGTTACCATGAAGCCCTGTAACACAGAATCGCAGGATGCTATGCAGGGAGCCTGCTCCAGAGTATCTGTTTTGATGATGTGGAGCTGTACCTGCTTCTCAGACAGCCCCCAAAAACTACATCTCATCCCTGGCCTCAACAAAAGGACATCCATAATTTTCCTTTCAAACAGCACTTGTTAACAACAGAGGATTACTGGTTGATGGTAGGCTGAACATGAGCCTGCAGTGTGCCCAGGCAGCCAAGAGGGCCAATGGCATCCTGGCCTGCATCAGGAACAGTGTGGCCAGCAGGAGCAGGGAGGTCATTCTGCCCCTGTACACTGCACTGCTTAGGCCACACCTTGAGTCCTGTGTCCAGTTCTGGGCCACTCAGTTTAAGAAGGAGGTTGAGTTGCTGGAACATGTCCAGAGAAGGGCAACGAAGTCGGTGAGGGGTTTGGAACACAGCCCTGTGAGGAGAGGCTAAGGGAGCTGGGGTTGCTTAGCCTGGAGAAGAGGAGACTCAGGGGTGACCTTATTGCTCTCTGCAACTACCTGAAGGGAGGTTGTAGCCAGGTGGGGGTTGGTCTCTTCTCCCAGGCAGCCAGCACCAGAACAAGAGGACACAGTCTCAGGCTGTGCCAGGGCAGTTTAGGCTGGATGTTGGAAGAAGTTCTCTACAGAGAGAGTGATTGCCCATTGGAATGGGCTGCCCAGGGAGGTGGTGGAGTCACCTTCATTGGAGGTGTTCAGGAGGAGACTTGATGGGGTGCTTGGTGCCATGGTTTAGTTGTTTAGGTGGGTTGGATTGGTTGATAGGTTGGATGCAATGATCTTGAAGGTCTCTTCCAACCTGGTTTATTGTATTGTATTGACTGCTGCTCACTTGTTACAACCTCATGAAAGGGAAGGGTATTTTATAGAGTTTGAAAAGAGTGTTGTGTAAGTACTTAAACTGTGTAGTGCAGGAGAGGGTCATCTCTGCCCATGATCCACTAGAGCATTCCCTGGAGACAGGGCTTCTCAGAGACCATCCCAGTAGTCAGGTTGCACACAGGTACCCACGTCCATGAGTTAAGAGAGATTGCTAGCACAGGCAAGGGCCTTCTGCAGAGCAGTTCTCAGAAGTGGCCCCAGGCAGATTTCAGGGTGTCATTCTTTCAACACAGCTGCAGCAGCTACGATGCTGCGAGAAATGTTTCCATTTAGAAAATACCCTGCCTACTGGTTTAGAGGGGAAAAAGCCAAACCAAAGCAAACACACTTTATTTTAGAGGACCTCATTCATACACAGCTTCTCTCCTGCACTGCTGAAAGTACTGCCCTGCTTACTGTCTGTGATCTTACTGGTAATAACTGATGCTGACATCTGGATGAGGAAGCTGTCACTGAGCCCTAGGCTGAATTAGTGGAACATCAGTGAATGTATACAAAGTAAGCAAGCAGCAGAGAGGAACTGACCATCTCAGTGCTTGTCCTTTCCTGTAGTGGTGACAGGAAATGGAAGAGCCTCTGAGACACATCCTCACTCTTCCTCTTCTTGCCTTTAGGACAAAGTTTGTATTTCTGTTCTCATCAGTTGTCCACCCTCCACTGCTTCCTTGCCCCCAGGGTTTTAAATATGCATATTTTTGTCCTAGGAAGGCTTGTGAGAATATAGGCTAGATTGTGTAACATGGGTAGAAAGACTGCTTTTCTTTGACATTTGCTTTCTGGTGTGTTTCATTTTCCCTCTAGAAAATCAGTCCCTAGCTCTTAATAACGCTACTTAGGACGAGAGAAAAGGAGACACTTCGTACGAAGTGAGATGCTGCTCGGTCTGGTAGGTGTGTTAACGATGGATGTCTGCAATCCTGTCTTCCTCTTACAATGAGTTTTGACTAGTGTTTGTCTTGGTTTGGATAAAGGAGGGATTAGAGATCTATTTATTTGTTAGTTAGTTGGTTAGTTTTGGAAACTCCATCCAGAGGTGTGGGATGACATTGAGAGGAGTGGCTGTGTCTCCTACCTATAGACCTCCTCCTGGCTTTGTGATTTGTTGTATTTCTCAACAGAACTTATTTCATTGTGTCAGTTATATTGCACTGAGTTTTATTTTCTTTAAGGAAAAGAGACTTTCATCTTCTATTACCTTTAGGCTTATTCTATACTGGGGATAGTAAATTAAACTACTTAAACCCTGGAAGCATTTGTGAACAAGGCATGCAAACACATTAAAACATTCCAGAGCAATTCATAATCATTTAATCAGTGTTTAGAGTAGCTTACCTTCAGTACATTTAATAGCCAATTCAGTGTTCAAACCCAAGCTAATTAAGTGCCAAACTGGATGTAGGAGTTAATCCCAATCACCAAATCTCCCACTATGTGCTCACAGTTTGTCAGAGCGCTCACAAAAGACTCAAATTCCCAGGAGTAGGAAAGCCTTTTGGAAAGTTGCAAATCATAGGACAAAACTTAAACTTTGGCAGGTCTTGTCTACACAAGTCCAGCTCAGCTGATTCCACTACAAAGTGCTCATTTCTGTTCTGTAAGCATGACCCACGTGAGATAGGAAAGTGGAGCTAGTTTTCTGGAACCCCACCCCACTGCAGTTCATAGCCGTGTCTTTTTATCTCCGAGTGTGGTTTTGGACAACCATAAATAGACACCATACAGAGCTCTATCTCTGGTTGCTGGCTGTAACCTAGCAAAGTATGTAAAGTGCTGCAGAATCTGGTATGCAGCTGAATCTCCTGAGTTCCCCCATGATATCTACTTTGCATTAGGTAGTCACAGCATTTTCATGTGTTTTTCTGGAAACTGATCCTGCCAGTGTCACCTTGCAGAACAAAAAGCCACAGCACTTGAAAGCAAAGCCTCTCATGAAAATTCAGGGCATCTTCTTTGAATCTAAATACTTCAGCTGTTTTGAAAACTTCACAAGGACTTCATAAACCTTTGCAGTTCTGAGTCTGCATAATGATAGGTAGAAGGGGGGAAACACTTTAATGACCTAGAGGTCATCAGAGTTACTTACACAAATACAGATCAATTGGCTGAGGTCTGTTACGCAGAATAAGTGATAAGAACCCAGGTGCTCTGAACAAGCTAAGTTATGCCTTCTTCCTCCTGCAGCATCCAATAGTTACGCTGGAAACGTCACTTCCTCTTCCAAAGTGTTTTTGCTCTGCTCTTGTGCAATGTGCATCTGGACTTGATGATCTCAAAGGTGTCTTCCAACCTCAACAGTTCTATGATTCTGTGATCCACTGTTGTTTCTCTCCCTGACTGGGGGGCCATTGGGTGACGAATGGAGGCATGACCCTCATTGCCATACAGCAATGAGATTCCAGAAATGCAGAGAGTAGGGAATCTCAGAAGTCCTTTATTGTTGCATTGTGGAATTCCTTGCATCCCATCCAGTCTCAGACTCCCACTTACAGAAGAAGTCCCGGAAGCCCTTAAGAGATGAAGCAGCTAACAGAAGTCCCAAGCATATCCCTAGCAGCATCCCTACACCGAAGCCCTAACCAGAAGTAGCTAACTAACAGAAGCAGAAGTCCCTAGCAGCCCTAACCAAAGTCCCTAACCAAAGATCCTTGGGAAGCTCTAAACAAAGTCCCTATTGCTCAGAGTGGCTGTTGTTATACTCCTTGTTATCAATCCCTTAACCAGTAAAGCCCAACTACGTATATAAGCTAAAATCTTTTCCCAGCAAGAGGTGCCAGCATGTCAGGGAGGTGGCTCCTGCAGCATGTTCCAATCAAAGGGTGCCAAAGTGAGGATGTTGTTCTTGGCACACATGGAATAGTATTGTTTTGCTCTATGCAGCTAAGGAATCGCACACTCTGCATGCACCCAGCAGCTCCCTCAGAACAGTGGCTGCAGCATTCCACTATGCCTTGGGGAGAGTCTGCCATGTCATGCAAGACTTACAAGAGAGTATCGTTTGGGCTTGCAGCAAGGTTGGGACAGTGCAGTGATTTGTGGGCAGCCTGACCCCACGCACTTGAAAGGGGCAATGGTATCTGCTGGTTGGTGTGCCTCCTCCCCAGCTGCTGGTGGCTTTCTAGGAAGTGATGCTCCTAACAATGCATTGGTGTGCCTCTACCTTGCCTTGGACTAGCTTCCTCAGGAAGACAGCACCAGGCATTTCTCCATCTCAACAGACCTTGGTTTAAACTGGGTGGCTAGTGTTTACAGATTATACCCTGTACTTAATAGTGCTCCTGTACTTGATAGTGCTTCTGTGACTGCTGTTTTGGCCAGCTATTATCACAATGTGAATGTTTTCACCCAAAGATTCTTGCACACCTCCTAACAGAATACACTTTCTCAGGTGTTTGCTAATTTGCTATTTATCTGCCCAAGACACTCACTGAATTCATAATGTGTATTTTTTCCACTCCTGTTTCAAGGTAATGTTTAATCTACTACTCAAAACAGCTTTTTTAATGACATTCACTGTAACAAACTACTAAACTGAAAGAAGTGGGACTAAGCTTCTTTAGCTTAAGTTGCTGAGGTTGAACAGTGGATGTTACAAAGCTTGTTTTTCATTTGTCCTGAAACCTTGCTCCTCCTGTATCTCCCTTTTCATGCCATAAAAGGTAACCGGAGAAAGCCAGGCCTCTCTTTCTACCTCCCTTGAATGGCAGCATCTTCTGAATGCTTCTTTCATGTACCTGCAGAGACCCTGCTCTGCTAACTGCTGTGGTCAAAGTTCTCAGAGCTTGAATAGGTTTCCATTGCCTGCATTTCTGGTCTGAAGCAGACTGAGAGAAATGAGCGTTAAGTAAATGTGGTGGCAGCCCTGCCAGCATCAGCATTCCAGCTGGCAGTGTTGCTCTGGATGGGGACTCCACTGGCACAGGCTTCTGCACATCCAGCTGTCAGGGGGTTGTTTTACTTGTTAGCACTTGAAAAGAAGAGGGATGCAAGGCAAAGCAGAGCATGGCAAGGCTAGTTTTTACGAGGCAGTTTATTCTTTTTCTAACAAGTGTGTGGTGCCTTACTGATGTTGAGTGGGAATTTAACACAGTAATGAAGCAAAACTGTAGATCTACCAAGTCTGTCTTTAGCTGCCTTTGTTCCATACCTCTAAGCATTTCCTGAAAATATATTCAAGGACATTCAGACACTTCTGTGAACTTATATGATCTTACTCAGCACCTTGTGCAGAGAACTGATCAATTTGCTGCAGCTGATTAAAGTCAGTAGAAGCCAAAGTCATCTGTCTGTCTTTCTGCACCAGGCCCTTTTCAGGCCAAGTCAGTGCTTGCAGGCATTGAAATGAAAAAAAGAGGTTTATTTCAAGTTTCCTATCATGAGTATTTTATGAATCTTCTGTTGCAACTGAAAGCTAAACATTTAGGAAACACTGATATTTTATAACAGAGGGATTTGGATACGGTGTTTTTACTAGTCAGGGCAAGCTCCAAACACTCTAATGCTCAGCTTACTGTGGAGTTCACACATGGCAGGGTTGTGCATTCACAACGTGCTCATAACAGCTTCAGAGTATTGTCTGCTGCAGCAGGCAAAAGAACCTGAACTGCATGAATTAGTGCTTTGTTCCCACAAACACCTATGCCTTGTGTAGACAGGATAGTTTCTTCTTCTACTAAAATAACTCTCTTCCTTACCATATGTAGGTTCAAGACCCTCCCAAGTACACAGAATTTTATTGAGGAATGGGAGTGCACAGATAGTTTCTCCCACTTTCTGCTCTGTGAACTAAAGAGGTTTATCTGTGTCCCAGCTGTTCAAGATCTTCTGCTGGGCATTGCCATGTAGATGACTTAGTCCCCTCGCTTTTTCAGTCCCACTGAGCTGGTAGCCATAGCTGCACTGAGGGCATCTTGAGACATGGCAGGCCTAACATGGATGTACTAATGATTAATCAGGGTAGCACGATGGTGATGTTTGTGTTGACTTAGCCTAATGTGTGTGATGTAGGAAGAAAATGACAAGTGAGGTGTGGCTGGATCATCAGTGTGGATGTGTCTGTAGAAGTGGGAGTCGGGAGGAATGCAGGAATGTCTTTGTAGCAGTCCCGTGCCACATGTGACCTCTACGGCAGGCATGCTGGCAGGCACGATGTCAGAAAGGTGATGCAGTGGAGATGGGCAGAAGGGCTGGCTGAGCAGAGAGCCAGCAGGTGTGCTACAAACTGCCTCACCAAACCGGATCAGGCAGCTTCATTGTGCAGCACCACGGCTTCTGAGACCCGGAGTCCAACTACATGCTGGTGGGCTTCTAGCTGCTCAGAAACTTCAGCTTGCCCTGATAATTTTCAGCATGAGTTCACACAGCATCTGAAGTTACGTTCATAAAAATGTGTGTGTGAGCTCTTCCTCTTCAGTGGGTGGTCCCAGAGGAAAATTCACATGCTGACTTTAGAGGGACTACTGATAAGGAATGTGTCAACTTCTTGGAAGTGGGATGTAAAACATCTTTAGAAGGGCAGCTTCTCTGGATGCTCAGTACCAGGCCCAATGCACCTCAAATTTAATGTATGTAAGGGCAGTCACAAGATCTTGAAAATCAATACCTTTTTATTTTCTCTTTCCCATTCTTTAGTGTTGCAAGTATGTGTTACTATGTCATCACGTTTTCTTTTTTACTCCTAATTGCTGGTGCTGTGTCGTTTGCACAGCAATCATTTTCAGTTTTGTATGTAGCTGTTCACCAGTTTATTGAGGTGAACCACCATCAGGGCCCCCTGATTAAAACAAAAAGCATGAAATCCCACATGTTGCACTTCGGAGAACATCAACAATGAAGCTAACCTTTCACCTTTGACTTTCTTTTAACCCTAATTTTGAAAGACAGCAACAAACAATTCAGCTGACTTTCTAAGTGAAAGAATATTCACACTGGCTGGATTGTAATGCAGTGTCCTTTTCAAGTGAATGGAAGCTCTCACAGTAATGCATGCAAATACAGAGGCTGGGTAAGTTCATTACTTTGGGGTTTCTGGTGCTGCAACAGCAGCGAAATGGTTAAAAGGTTGGCTTTAAAGTGGTCACAATAAGGCTTCAAAGTTAACACCCCACCCACTGAGATGAATGGGAACAGTTGACATTTCTTAGTGCTATTGTTTCAGTCTGGCTTGCTATAGCTTCTAAAATAAGACAACAGTACATCTGTTTACATTCTGCTTCCATGAACCCACACGGGCCAGAAACTTCATTGTTTTTGAGTGGAAGCTTAGATTCTGGAGAACACAGCAATGTCCAGGGGGTATCTGTAGGAAGAAGAGCTGAAAGCTGCCTTAATCACAGCCATCTCCCCTTTCCATGTAAACCTCTGTTGTCCCAGGACACATCTGTAAATCACTTGGGGGGGGGGGGGAAGTAATGCATAGCTGAAGTACTTCTGTACTTACTGTATGACATACACACAATGCCTCCCTAACAAGTCCCTAACTTGCACAGTTTCATAACTGGATGTGAGCTTTTGGACTTCTTCACTTTTACTAAGTAGTGCATGCTGTAAAAGAAGGTAAAGGTCTTGCTTTTCCTGAGTATGGTAGCCTCTCCTCCCAGCTCCAGAGAAGCCAGAGTTTTACCCAGGAGAGGTTGAGACCAGGTGTTACTCTCTGTGTTCACGAGTGGAATTTTTTCATTTACCTGTGAGAGTGATATAAGAAGCAGCAATATTCTTGATAGGGATGCTTTGCATTTTTCTGATGCTTTAATTGGGCAGCTGCATTGACTGCAGTAAGATCGTGGGATCTGGAAAGGATTAATAAAAGTGCAAGCAAGGCCAGAATTCGTAGCAGATGGTCCTATTACTCCATGCCTCAGTTTGTACACGTGTCCTCTCTGACTTTTGTTGGGGTGTCTGCACGGTGGCAAACTGCCCTCAGTAGCAGCCAGAACCCTATGAGAGCTTCTCTGATAAAGGCAGCCCATTAGATATGCTTAGGCTGTAAACTGAAACCAGCTGTGAATCTGTCAGAAAGATTTTCTTCATTGTGCTTTCATCAGGGTGGAAAGTTTGTGGCTCATTCTGCATATATATCTTGGGCATCACTGGGGACTTTGCAAGTCCTGGGGTCTGCCAGTGAGAAGAGCTCTCATGCATACAGGCTCCTTTTGTATGGTGGCACCCAGAGACCCAGCCTGCCTTTTGCCTGTGGACAACGCAGATCATGCTTCAGAAGTGACATTGTAGGCTCTCCCAAATGGTATTTCCCAGATTTCGACCCCTGGTGAATCATATGGTGAAGGCAAGCATGCCATCTGTGGTTTGGGCTCAGGAAGCTTGTTCTGGCTAGCTTCAAGCCACATTTTCATTTGAGCATAAAACAAAGTGTCCCTGAACCTAGACAAGACTCTAGGTTGTCCAAGACAACTGTGAGCATTTCAAGGGTGTAAGCTGTCTCATCTGTCCTTTGCTTCAGTTCCTGTGCTAAGTGGGGGACTGCAGCAATCTGGTCTGTATGAAGAAAATACCTGAAGAAAACTCCAATAGGAATATTGATTTTGGAAGCTCCTCTCATGAGCTTGCTTTACCTTTCCAATTTGAAAAAAAAAAGCTTCAACTATGAAAATGTTAAACCATGTTGGAGAAAAGCGATTGTAATGTAACAGAACCAGAGCAGGCAGGAAGAGCAGTGCAATACAGATACAGGAGGAAGGGTACATCATTTAATCAAAGAGGAGGTTAGAGAATAGCATCAAACATGTAATTGCATTTGTTTCTGCTTTCCACATCCCTGGTCTGTTTCTGAACTGTGGACTTCTGTAGTGTTACACAGATATGAATTATGTCTTAAGCACCTTGTGGAAGAAAACAGGTATCCTATCAGACCTTTCAAATATAGTCAAGATTCTTCTCTCTCTCTCTTTCTCTCTCTCTTTCTCTCTCCTTCCTTTTTTCTACTCTAGACAATGAAAAGACTTCAATCTAACAACTTTTACATTGTGACCTGTGGACCATAGCTGACTTGTAAAACTTTCTCTTTCAGTGATTTCATTGTTCAAGAACTGCTCTTTCCTGTTACTTCTGGCCATGCATTTTGGTTTTGTGAATGAGAATGCTTAGACAAAAGAAGAATACTAATCAAGTATACCCTGTGCTCAGCACTGGTTAGGCCACACCTTGAGTCCTGTGTCCAGTTCTGAGCCCCTCAGTTTAAGAAGGACATTGAGACTCTTGAACGTGCCCAGAGAAGGGCAATGAGGCTGGGGAGGGGTTGGGAGCACAGCCCTGTGAGGAGAGGCTGAGGGAGCTGGGGTTGCTTAGCCTGGAGAAGAGGAGGCTCAGGGGAGACCTTCTTGCTCTCTACTACCTGAAGGGAGGTTGTAGCCAGGTGGGGGTTGGTCTCTTCTCCCAGGCAGCCAGCGCCAGAACAAGAGGACACAGTCTCAAGCTGTGCCAGGGGAAGTCTAGGCTGGAGGTGAGGAGAAAGTTCTTCCCAGAGAGAGTTGTTTGCCATTGGAAAGTGCTGCCCAGGGAGGTGGGCATCCCTGGAGGTGTTCGAGAGGGGATTGGATGTGGCACTTGAAGCCATGGTTTAGTAGTCATGAGGTGTTGGGTGACAGGTTGGACTTGATGATCTTTTTCAACTTTATTGATTCTGTGATTCTATGATTCGCCTCCCTGAGCTTTAAGGTGCACCAGGGTGGCACTAGCACACAGTTTGGCAGGCTGGAGGTGAGCACACATGGCTCACTAGTCAGTAGCCTCTGCTTTCATGACTCAGAGTTTCTGTCTGATAAGCCACAGATGATGGTTCTGTTGACTGGAGAGGGTACTTGCTGAACAATCATCACACTGCAGTATTTTACAATCTGATAAGTCTGTCAAACATCCTTGCCACTGCTAGCCAAGCTGCTCTGCTAGTGTGACCTGAGAGAAAGAACTTTAAACATCCTTTTCCTGAGGGAGGTGGTGGGGAAGGTCCCTCTCTGCACAGACTTTGTGTAGCTGCCATCAGGCCAAGTTAAATCCCCAAATTAAGCACAACTGCATGTTTTCAGTGGCCAGGAGCTCAGTGCATGGAAGATAAAGGGACTGCAAAATCCCCCTTCTCACTCCAGCCCCAGCTGCAGGGCTGCTGTTCTCTCAGACTTCCTGGGTGCCCAGCAAGGCAGTGTTCTGTGTTAGCCTATGACTGGCTGGTTAAGACAGATCTGGATAGTGGAATTTTCAGGCCACTCCTTAATGTAACTGCTAGGAACACCCAGACACTGGGGAAGCCTTGGGAGCAGAAGCATTGATAGGGAAGTTTTGATTTAATTTTAAGGCATGCATCCACAAAATTGCTTTAGTGCAGACTCCCTGTCTCACACCGCCCTGACTCTGTGTCAGATCTGCAGTGGCCTTGCAGAGCAGGTATGAGGCCCTGCAGGAGGAACTGGTTGTGAGGAAAGGAAGTGGCCAGAAGTGCCACCAAGGCTGATTCACCTCAGGCCAGCCATAAAAACTGACCCTGAAATGAAACATCAGCCAGTCCTTGGAGTAGGAGACTCCCTGCTGAGGGGAGGGAAGAGCCCAATATTCAGATGGAAGCTGCTCCATAGGGAGGGCTGCTGTCTCCCTGGTGCCCAGGTAAAAGATGTCAAAGGAAAAGTTTCCACCCTTGTGAGGTCTTCAGATTACTTCTGGTCTTTCAGGTGGGTAGTGATGATGCAGCAAAGAGAGGCTCACAATCAGTTAAAAGAGACTTTAGGACCTTGGGGCAACTGGTAAAGGGATCAGAAGCTCAAGTTGTGTTCTCCTCCATCCCTCTGACAACAGCGATGGATGAGGGAATGTATAGGAAGAGCCAAGAGGTCAATTCATGGCTCTGGGTCTGGTGCTGTCAACAGGGCTTCGGGGTTTACAATCACAGCTTGGTATTCAGAGCTGCAAGTATCTAATGGGTTGCACTTGTCCTAGAGGGGGATAAGGAATCTGTGACAGAAGTTGCCAGAGCTTGTTGATAGGGCTTTAAACTAGATTTGAAGGGGAAGGGGTTAATAAATCTCATGCCTGCCTGTGACACACAGTAGGGCAGCACAGCAGGGGCAGATGGAAGGAGTACTACTAAGGGCTCTCAACTTGTTGCCCTGAGGGGAGCCAGGGGCAATGCACCAAGACACTCTAAAGGAATCAAGGGGGATTTGCACAAGAGGATGACATGGCCAGCCCAGCTGGGCAATGAACAGGGAAAACCATGACACAGTGGCTATTACTGCAACTGGGTGGGATGATTCCCATGACTGCAGTGTAGGGATAGATGGGTACAAGCTCTTTAGGAAGGACAGGCAGCATACAATACAATACAATACAATACAATACACCACCAGGTTGGAAGAGACCTTCAAGATCATCGCGTCCAACCCCATCAACCAATCCAACCCACCTAAATACAATACAGTACAATACAGTACAATACATAGAAAGGGAGCAGGTCTTGCTGTATCAGTGACCAGCTGGAATCGATGGAGTTCCACCTGGGGAAAGATGTTGACAGCATATGGGTTAAGATTAAAGGGAAGACAGGGGAAGGTGATGTTCCTGTAGGGGTCTGTTAAGGCCACTTCATCAGCAGAACCAAGCAGATGAGGCCCTACATAAACAGATAGAACTGGCTTCACATTCACAGGCCCTGGTCTTCATGGGGGGATTTCAACCATCCTGACATCTCCTGGAGGGAGAACACAGCAAGGCACCAGCAATCCAGGATGTTCCTGGAATGCATAGATGACAACTTCCTCCTCCAAATGGTAGAAGAAGGAGCAAGAAAAGGTGCTATTGTTTTCACCAATAGGGAAGGGCTAGTGACCAACATGAGGCTCAGAGACAGCCTTGGCTGCAGTGACCATGAAGTGATAGAATTTAATATCCTCAGGGCCTCAAGGGGAGTAGCAACAGTTTCTATAGGTAAAAAGAAGCCTAGGGAAAGTGTGGGCCCCCTCAGAAAGGCAACGGGTGAGCTGGTGACAAGTGACCTAGAGAAGGGTATGGTTCTCAATGACTTCTTTACCTCAGTCTTCACTGGCTAGGGCTCCAGCCACGCTCCTGGAGTCACAGAGGATAATGGTGGGGGCTGGAAGAAAAGAACCACCCATTGTGAGTGAAGATCAGGACTGCGACCATCTGATGAACCTGGAAGTGTTCAATGGGACCTGACAGGATACACCTATGGGTATTGAGGGAACTGATGGATAAGATCACTAAACAACCCTCTCTAAGAGATAAACACATGCTAAAAATTAGAAATGGGGAAATGCCTTGCAGAATTTGTGGTCTGAATGCTGAGATTTATTCTATATGAATGCCTACAGTGTGGTAACTTTGGCTCTTCTCTCTCCTGCCCTAGTCAGGGGTAGCTGCTCTAGGAAGCCTTCTAAGCTTTCCATAACCACACATGCCATTGGTAATCTCTCCAAAATGTGAATAGCAATGGAGCTGCAGCTGGTTAAAGGCCCACACAGGGCAAATAGTAGTATTAGTGACTAATAAAGGCTAACTCTTTTTCAAGTAAAATTAGCTCGCTTCACTAGCTTGTTATGACTCGAAGTGTCTGGCCACTGAACTATGCATCTGGCCCATTTGTTACTCTCAAAGAGATTACATCCTGACTGACAGCTGTATTGGATTGAAAAAAAGTAGCCCAAATGAGTGAGAACAAGGCAAGTTCAGTTTGTGTGACTTTAGGACAGTAGTAACCCGTGCAAACAGCCTTAATAACTAAAAGAGATGAACCCAATGAAGAATGTATGAGATACAGGTCCTGGCACAGACCTTTGCTTTAAATGTCTGGCTCCTAACGGAGAACTTTGCCATCCACAAATGCTGCCTCCCACTCACATTGTACACAACTACCTAATACAATGCAATAGAATAAACCAGGTTGGAAGAGACCTTCAAGATCATCGTGTCCAACCCATCAACCAATCCAACCCACCTAAACAATTAGACCATGGCACCAAGCACCCCATCAAGTCTCCTCCTGAACACCTCCAATGATGGTGACTCCTAAAAGATACAAATGTCAGTAACTGGTAGCAGCAACCCTGAGTAATTGCTAGATGCCTAATTCCAGCATGTCCCAATCTTGTGATGCTCAAAAAGTGATTTAAGCTGCACAGGAACAGCTTAAATTCTGCGATCTGTATTTATGTCATTTATTGATGTTTTAGGGCAAATGCCACCTCAGAATGTTTTTATTATCAAGTTCCTGGTTCTGCACAGTGCAGCTGCACCTATTCTAAACCCCTTCATCAAAAGGGACCATTTCCTTTCCTTTTCTTAATCTCAGATCAGTTTACCAAGAGCAGTTGTCTCTGGCTTCCTTAAGCTTACCCTGCATAAAAGCTTTTCTTAAGACTTTCCCTAGATCCTTTCTTTCCTTATCACATGCCTAAAAATGTGTATGTGTACATTAGAGACACACATGCTGATGCATATTATCTCCAGGCCAAGCTGTCAGCCCCTGGGTTGGACAGCAGCACTCTGAGCTGGGTTAGGATCTGGCTGGAGGCTGAGCCCAGAGAGTGGTGGTGAATGGTGCCACAGCCAACTGGCAGCCAGGCACCAGTGGTGTGCCCCAGGGATCAGTGCTGGGCCCCATCCTGTTCAATATCTTCACTGATGATCTGGATGAGGGGATTGAGTCAGTCATCAGTAAATTTGCAGACAACACCAGGTTGGGAGCAGGTGTTGATCTGTTAGAGGGTAGGAGAGCTCTGCAGAGGGACCTTGCCAGGCTGGACAGATGGGCAGAGTCCAACAGGATGGCATTCAACAAGTCCAAGCGGTGGGTGATGCACTTTGGTCAGAACAACCCCATGTAGTGCTACAGGCTGGGGTCAGAGTGGCTGAAGAGGTCAAGACGAATTACTTTTACACTTTGTTTTTGTTTTTTTTTAGGTGATTTGGGACCCTGGACCAATAAATGAGAGTTTGGCTTCGTTAGTACGACTGTGACACTGCTTTCTTTGCAGAAGTGATCCCTGTGAAATACTGCCACCAGCATTTTGGTAGAGGATGGAATAGGAAAGAGAAATCTCCCAAGAGAAGACTCCTAGATCCTACTCAACATCCAAAAAATGGCAAAGGAGAAAACTCCTAGAAACACTGTAGAAATACAGTGCTTAACATGAGACTTTTGCATTGTGATTGTTTTGCTCCTTCTGATTTTTTTTTTCCTAATTAGCCATAATTTGGTACAGCCTGAATGCTAAACCCTGTGAAAGACATCAGTATCAATGCTCTTTGCTTACTGAGGATCTCAGGAAATCACAGAATCATAGACGTATCAGAGTTGGAAGGGACCTCAAAGATCATCCTGTTCCAACCCCCCTGCCACGGACAGGGACACTTTCCATTACATCGTGTTGCTCAGAGCCACATCCAGCCCGGCCTTAAAAACCTCCAGGGATGAGGCTTCCACCACCTCCCTGGGCAACCTGCGCCAGTGTCTCAGCACCCTCATGGGGAGGAACTTCCTAATGTCTAATCTAAATCTACCCTCCCCCAGCTTTGATCCATTTCCCCCAGTCCTGTCACTACCCAATGCCCTAAAAAGTCCCTCAGCAGCTTTCTTGTAGTTGCCTTCTTAAAGGAGAATGCTTGCTCCTAATTTATTGGGTTGTTTGGCAGAGACCTGTTCACTTTGACCCTGCACGTGTGGGTTTGTACTGGAAGGCTGCAAGATGAAGCTTCCAGACGTTCCCAGACCTTCACACCAAAAGGGATTATTCTGATATAAGGAAAAAAAAAAAGGCACCCCCCAAAAAAAACCCAAACAAAGGTTCTTTGACCTAGCAATTGACATAAAGAAATAGTCCAGGGTTGGTAGAGGGGAGTCTCACTTACGGTGTTCAGTAAACTATAATTTTGCATGTTGAGAAAGGATAGTGAGAAATTAGCACAAGGACTTGTAACAACCAGAACTGCAGAGAGGAGAATTGGAGCTAGCAAAGGATGCAGAACAAAACTAGCCAAACAGGAAAGCATTCTGGAGATAAGTTGCTGGCTAGAGTGCGAATGAGACTGCTGCTATAGAGCCCTGCTCTGCTTAGGTACTGCCACATAAGAATGACAGAAATAGGATCAGGCTCAGGCTGCAGGTGGCAGCCACTTCTCTGAATCTCAGTATAGAAGTATTAGTAGAATAGAATAGAATAGAATAGAATAGAATAGAATAGAATAGAATAGAATAGAGCAGGTTGGAAGAGACCTTTGAGATCATCAAGTCCAACATAACACCCAACACCATCTAATCAATTAAACCATGGCACCAAGTGCCTCATCCAGTCTCTTCCTAAACACCTCCAGTGATGGGGACTCCACCACCTCCCTGGGCAGCACATTCCAAACGCCAGTCTCTCTTTCTGTGAAGAACTTCTTCCTAACATCCAGCCTAAACCTGCCCTGGCACAGCTTGAGATGGTGTCCTCTTGTTCTGGTGCTGGTTGCCTGGGAGAAGAGACCAAGCCCCATCTGGCTACAACCTCCCTTCAAGGAGTTGTAGACAGCAAGAAGGTCACTTCTGAGCATCGTCTTCTCCAGGCTAAGCATCCCCAGCTCCCTCAGCCTCTCCTCACAGGGCTGTGCTCCAGACCCCTCCCCAGCTTCGTTGCCCTTCTCTGGACACCTTCCAGCATTTCAACAACTTTCCTAAACTGAGGGGCCCAGAACTGGACACAGGACTCAAGGTGTGGCCTAACCAGTGCTGAGTCCAGGGGCACAATGACCTCCCTGCTCCTGCTGGCCACACTGTTCCTGATCCAGGCCAGGATGCCATTGGCCTCTGTGCCACCTGGGCACACTGCTGGCTCACCCATCTATTCCCAGCAAATACTGGTAGAAAACTTCTAAAGTCTATTTCTTATTTGGTCAGACAGTTTCTCTGTGAGGAAGCAAAATCCTGAGATAATGGATGCTATGTCATCTTTCTGGTCCCATTAGCTCTTACCTATGTCCTTCCTCTCATTTTCTCTCTCCTGATAGAATAAACCTCAATTTTTGTTCCAATACAGGGAGACTGATATCCTTTTAATATTTTTCTCATTGTAGACCACACTGTATGCAGTGTGTTTACCTTTTCCTCTCCTTTGCCTGCTGATTGTATTCTGCTGTTCTCACTGTACCTCCACAGCTTCAGTTTTTCCTGGTAGCCTCTTATCAAAGGCAAAAGTGCTAGTCAGACATCTCTTTGCTTCTACAACCTCCCCAGTTTCTCCTGCTGTCGCTCTGCATCTGAAGTTTCCCCCTGTTTTTCTGCCTTTAGTCTGTGGAGCTGGTTTTGTGTGGAAAATGACACCATGCTAAGGCCTGCCCCAGTGCTAAGCTGATAATGTAGGCAGTGTAGAAGCATTTCTGCTTTTGTCCTTCAACTCTTTGGAGCAGATTTCCTGATTAGCACTGATTTGCTTTGTGCTCTGAGTGCTGTTGCTCTGATGGCAAGGGCTACAGCATCTAGATCTCCATTTTCCCTGGCACAGGCAAAGCAGCAGCGATGAGTGCCCTTCCCTAGCTTTTTCTTGGCAGATTTCCCAGAAAGATGTGTATTTCATTTTAATTTGCTCTTTGTGGCCAGCAGCAACACTACAGCCTTTAGTGCCTCAACAATGCCTCTATATTTAACTCTGCATGTGTCTAAGGCCTCACCTGCTCTCATAAATGAAATTGCATATATGATCACATTTATTGTAAATACATTTAATTCCCCTTTAATTTGTTGCCTCATCTGCTTGTTGTGACTTCAAAAGAAAACAAACACCACCCCCCCTTCACCACCCCCAGTCCCCCCACCCCAAGCACTTTCTGGGAAAGGTTTCCTCTGCACATATAGTATATCATACTCAAGCTGTTATCAAGTTTCAGGCAGGGAAGCATTTGTCTGTCAAAATGCTTCAAAAGAAACCACAAAATGAGCATTCCATAAATCCAGGAGCAGCACAGGAGTGGAATATGAGACCTGCAGTATGTAATAGGAGTCTTTTAGTCGAGCCTCCCGTTTCCACCCTGGTGCTAAATATACAGCTGACGTCCCTGCAAGAGAACAAATGCACTGAGCTTGGACATCGGCGTTGCTGGGAAGGCAGTGGGCACCGTTAGCTTAGCGTTACTTCAGTTCCTATACATTTCCTCTGTGGGAGGCAGTCGCCTCTGTTCAGAGATCCCCCTGCAGAGGCTGTCACCTCTAAGGGCATTACAGGGCTGTGTACTCTCTGTGTCTGGTGGGTTGGAATCCCAGCTTCAGTCGTGCTACTCTGGGCATGCATGACAGCAGCATTATTGTAAGGCTTATTAGGGGTTGGTGACTCTGTGTGCGAGAGCAGATCGGCTCTGTGAAGTCAGGAAAGAGCTGCTCTTTCTATTCTAGACCCTCAGTGAGATTGGTGCTGGCTGACCCCAGAGTGATGTCCCTGTGATTCTGCAGATAGGCTCTGTGAAGTCAGGAAAGAGCTGCTCTTTCTGTTCTAGACCCTCAGTGAGATTGGTGCTGGCTGACCCCAGAGTGATGTCCCTGTGATTCTGCAGATAGGCTCTGTGAAGTCAGGAAAGAGCTGCTCTTTCTGTTCTAGACCCTCAGTGGGATTGGTGCTGGCTGACCCCAGAGTGATGTCCCTGTGATTCTGCAGATAGGCTCTGTGAAGTCAGGAAAGAGCTGCTCTTTCTGTTCTAGACCCTCAGTGAGATTGGTGCTGGCTGACTCCAGAGCATTGTCCCATGATTCTGAGTTGGAGTTTCTCCACCTACAAAATCAAGGGTAAGGATTAAAGTATCTTGAGATAATAGAATGAAAAGTACTGTGGTTCTTATGATTATACATCTTGCTGTTAATGTCTGAGAGAGAGATATTATGTTCATACATTCATAAAGAATCAAATGCTATGAAGGTAGTGAAACTGTAACAATAGCATGGGGAATGCTGGTAAAATACCAGCATGGTATGTTTTGAGTTAGAAATATTGTATTTTCTGCCACATGTTAGGAACCACTAACCCTGGTGGCTACTGTAACTGATTAAGAATTGTATGGGGAATCTGTTTTCAATATCTGTGCTTTAAAAATATCTTGGAATGCAACTCTGGAAAAGAAAAGACATTTCCTGAAGTCTGCCTCTATGCCAGTTTTGCAGTGTCTAATTTCTGCTCTCCTTCTTTTTCCCCCCCTCTCCTTCTGTTGTTTCTAAACTTTGCTATTTCATATACCATGTCCTCATGGTCCCAAAGAATTGACAGTTTCTCAGAGGTCACATGCTGACAAGGAACTGTGCAGTTATACTTGGTTTGGGGGTTTGTTTTGTATTTCATTTTTTCAGAGAGAATGTTAAGCACTTCAGGCAGAAGAATCTCTGTGTCTCCCTGATTGCTGTAATACAAAACAGTGAGGAAACTTGAAATGTACACTACTGTAATGTCTGTTGAGTTCCACCCCCCTAAATATTGGACCATTACAGCTGAAAAGATCTGATGAAACTTAAAGAGCATTAAGCACTTCAATTCAGCCTGACTCAGCTGGAATGGATGCTTCAAAATAATAATCATCCTCTCTTTTGTAATAAGGAATTGAAAACTATATTGTTACAAGTATCAGGGCCACTGACAGCACCATTCCTGCCTGGTGGACCTGAAAGCTCAATGAGAGCTCAATGGCTTCTCAGGCCACACAGAAAAATAGGATATCGACAGTTCTGAGTCCAGTTTCTGGCTCTGACACATCTTTCTTCTCTGTCCTAGAACAGGTTTTCTTTTCCTCATGTATTTAACTTACTCACCAACTGCATAACATTTCTGAGGTTCTGTGCTTGCAAAATGCTTTCAAGTAATGAGGTGAAAGTTAAAAAATCCTTAAAATTTTTTTCTGTGATGATCTCAAAGGTCTTTTCCAACCTGGTCTATTCTATTCTATTCTATTCTATTCTATTCTATTCTATTCTATTCTATTCTATTCTATTCTATTCCATTCCATTCCATTCCATTCCATCCATTCCATTCCATCCTATCCTATCCTATCCTATCCTATCCTATCCTATCCTATCCTATCCTATCCTATCCTTACTCTATCCTATCCTATCCTATCCTATCCTATCCTATCCTATCCTATCCTATCCTATCCTATCCTATCCTATCCTTATTCCTATCCTATCCTATCCTATCCTATCCTATCCTATCCTATCCTATCCTATCCTATCCTATCCTATCCTATCCCATCCCTATCCTTTCCTATCCTATCCTATCCTATCCTATCCTATCCTATCCTATCCTATCCTATCCTATTCTATTCTATTCTATTCTATTCTATTCTATTCTATTCTCAGACTGCTTTGGCAATTGTCAGTGGAAGTTTTACCATAAACTCAAATGACTGGAGTTAGGTTTAACTTCTGTCAAAACCCCAGTTATAAAGGACTCCACAAATGTAAAGCATTATTGACACTGATTGTTTCAGTTTAAATTAGTGATTCCATGCAGGTATTCATATTAACAAGGTTTTTAGTCTCCCTGACACTTCATTCAGGTTAGCACTTGATTCTCCTAGGCTGTACTAGGAAGTATTCAGGCAATTCATGTAGTTGACCCAATGCTTTTCCTTTCATCCTCCTAAAAAAATACCTTCCATGGTCCTCAAAGCCATGTCAGATAAAGACTCATGCCTGAAATGTCAACATATGAAACTGCTTTAGTTTGGAGGTGGCAAGGTCCAGTGTCCCTGGGCCTCAAAAAGCACTGACAGTGTTTCCTTTGTTTAATATGAGGTTCTGGTTTTAAACCCCTCACTGTTCTCAAATGAGAAATGGAAGTAGGAGCAAGTGATGTTTGGATACCAGACCACAGGCACCACAGTAACTCAGTAGGACCAGAGGACTGGCTATCCCAGCTCAAGAGCACTCTAGGGCTTCCAGCAAGGTGTTCTGTTTGGTAAGCAAGGAAGAGCTTGCTGTGTTGGCACCCATGCCTGCTGTTGAAGTTGATACTGCTGTGTTGTCCCAGGACCAGACAGGTTCAGCACCTATGTATCTGTCTGTGGACCAGTAGTGAGATGACTATGCCATCCTGCTCATTGATCCTGGATGTCCCATGCATCTGGTGGCTTCCTAAGGTGTGGAGTAAGTTCCTTGTTGGTTTGGAAGGCTTAGGTAGGTGCCTCCTTTGTCTGGAGGGCTGGCCAAAGCTATACAAATAGTCCCCAGCAGCTTCCTCGAGGTCTTTGTGCTCAGATTTTGCTTTTGCTGAGCTCCTAGAGCTTATTCTGGTCTGTACTTCAATGTTCTGGTAGTGGGTAAAACTTCTGATGTCTCTAGACATCAGTGGGAAGGATTCCACTGAAGAGCAGACATATATTTTTACTTCTATCAAAGACTGCTGTTGCAGATAGAGAACTAGGTATGTGGAATCCTACAGCAAGCCAGTGGAAGATACAAATCTAAATGCAAAATAGACGTTTCAGCAAGGTAAACTTTTGTCTATATCAGATTGAGCCTAGTGGCTCTTCAACATGAAATCGATGCTGCCAAATACAGCAGCAATGCTTAGTAGCAAATTATTGAGCAGAAAGATGAAGACACAACAGAAGTCTCCAGAAAACTTATAAGTGCAGTATTCTGATCAGGGCAATTTTGTCTTCAAGGCCAGTAAAACAATTCCTCTAGATGGACTTAAAAGCTCTGCTTAAAAGCTTTGTGATTTGACTACGATTATTTGGACATCAGAACTTCAAAAGCTGAAATGATGTAAGGTATTGGAGTAAATGTCTATAGAATCATAGAATCAATAAGGTTGGAAAAGTCCTCAAAGATCATCAAGCCCAACCTGTCACCCTATGTGGAGTTTGGTCTTTGTGGCCTTACAGAATTACTCAGACTTCCTTTATTGAGTAAAAGAACCTAATTTCCCACCTTTTAAAAGTGACAGACCTGTAATGGAAAGAAAAACGTGGTAATCCTCAGCTTGAGGATAGCAGTCAGTGAAGCACAGAAATAAGCATTCCTTGAACACACAAGATACACATGCAAGCATTAAAGGATTCACAGCTCAGGGGAAATGGTATAGTGGCTAAAAGCTGCATGGCAGACAAGGTCAGTTCTGGGTGTTTTCCACTCAGTGGCCATAATGCTGCTGGTCTAAAACTGCTTAATTTAATTGTCACTGCTAAGGATGAATGCTCATATCAAGCAACTCTTTTATAATGGGAATTAGCTGGGTTACTTTTCATGGTTGGTACTGACTAAAGAAATGGTCAAAAATACTTGAATGGTCTTGGCATATTTGGTACCCTGTAACTACTGACAGAATGTAATTAATTACATGGTACCTAGAAATATGGTACCTAGAAAGTGTGAGAATTCATTGGCAAATTAATGACTGCATGGGACACACTCTGGTACAGCTCCTGTTAGTCATAGAAGCATGTTTGATGAGAATGAGATGTGTCCAGAAGCTTGAACACACACAGTCTGAACTAAATGCTTATCCTGTTAATAGAAAAGACTCTGAGCGTCATACTGTTGCGATCTGTCTTTCCACATGTGTTCACACCTCCTGTTGTCTGGTCTGTGCAGTTGGGCACTTACAGGGAGTTGCTCAAATACACTTTGGGCAAACAGGTGTTTAGTGGAATTACCTGAAGATACTTACTACTTTTGATTTAATGATGATTTTGTGAAAATCCAATCCAGGGCTTGGTTCACCAAAGAACTTCTGTGTCTAAAGGACCTAAGGGAATTTATCCAGAATAAAATGTACTATACTGTGCCAAGGACCATTCCTGGCCACCTCAGGAGGGAATGTACAAAACTCTGCATGTAGTGAGGAAGAAAGAGCTAGTGGGTAGGAATCATTTGGAAGAATCATAGGCCTCAGCTTACTTCACCTTTCCCTGAATTCAGGATGCACTTCAGCCTCCTTCCCAGAATCATCGGCCATGAGCTGTTGTTGACTGAAGCAGCTTGATGCCCCATGGATAATACACACACACCTCCCCAAAACTCTTTAGCCAGTTTTAGGCACATCTTCAGCTCCTAGGAATATTTCTCCTTCACCAGCTTTTCAAAGTGCTGTTTCACAGCCCACTGCTCCTTTTTTCCTTACACCCTCTTAAACAAATCTCTTCTCCCTGACTCTACTCAACTGTCTAGTACTGGTTACAGAGACCCTGGCCTCCCAGTTCAGTGGGATTACCATTGACACTGATCTACCACATAATTTCTCTGATGCTTAGAATTAATCTCTCCAATCTGTCTCGATGAAAAGCATCACTCTTTTGGGGGCACTGATGTTTTTCAGCTCTGCAAACTCACACAATTTTGTGTGCACGCAGCCAGACAGTGCAACCATTTACACAGTATAACCGATGGAGATATGCACAACGAGATGGGAAAACTTTACTCTTGTCTATGGTAATTTATGGCCATGTGCTGAAGGGCTGCAACTGATTTTAGATATCTTCTTTTAAAAAAGTTAGCTAAATCTTGAGCTATGTCAGAAAAGCTGTGGTGGTCTTGCAAAATAAGAGCCATAGCATGATGTTCAGTTGAGATAATTAGTCACATTAATTCCAGGAAGTTTAAAGAAGCGATGTGTAATTGTCCACAACAGAAAGGAAGTGACAATGATAAAGTATTTGATTATTCTCATCAGCTAACAATAATGCTTAAGGGACACTTCCCCCCCCCCCCCCTTTTGTTTTTTTTTTTAATTTATAAGGGGAAGGCAGTATATATCAGGGAAACATTTATAAACATAGGCCTCATATCCAAGGAAACCAGCTGCCAAATGAAGCTTTGGAACAAGCACCACTGAAGAAATTCAGGGCTCATCTATCAAGAAAGGATAAAGAAGTCAGTCCAACCACAATGTAGGGATAATCCAAGGGAGTTCCCTGTCAAATTTCTACCCCAAATCGTGTGTGATTTAGCTGTAACAGACCAGGGGCAGCACCTTGATTTGCTAGATCTTTCACTGATATAATCTTAGAGCACAAATCTGTAGAGTCATAGAATAGTTTCCTTTGGAAAAGATCTCTGAGATTGTTGAGTCCAACCATCACTCTAACACCACCATGGCCACTGAACCTGAAGTGCAGTGTCCACATGTTTCTTGAACACCGCCAGGGATGGTGACTTTACCACCTCCCAGGGCAGCCTGTTCCAATGCCTGACCACTTTCAGTAAAGACATTTCTGATAATATCCAATCTAAACCTTGCCTGGTGCAATTTGAAGTTGTTTCCTCTCACAAGATGGTCTGCTCCATGACCTTCCCTGGCACTGGAGTCCAACAGACAGGTTTGTAGTTCTCTGAGTCCTCCTTCTGGCCCTTCTTGTAGATGAGTGTCACATTTGCCAAGCTCCAGTCAGCTGGGACCTTCCCAGTTACCCAGGACTGCTGATAAATGGTGTAAAGTGGCTTGGTGAGCACTTCTGTCAGCTCTTTCAGTACCCCTGGGTATATGCCATCCAGCACCATGGTGTGTGTTTAACTGGTGCAGCAGGCCACTAACCATCTCCTCTTGGATTATGAGGACATCATTCTCCTCTCCATCCCTATCTTCCAGATCGAAGGGTTGGATAGCCACCAAACAACTACTTTTACTATTAAAGACTGAGACAAAGAAGGTATTGAGTACCTCAGCCTTTTCCTCATTTTTGACCACAATGTTCCCCCAGCATCCCTCAAGGGATAGAAATCACAGAAGTCACAGAATCACCAAGGTTGGAAGAGACCTCAAAGATCATCAAGTCCAACCTGTCACCACAGACCTCATAACTAAACCATTCTCCTTGGTCCTCTTTTTGTTGCTAATATATTTGTAGAAAGATTTCCTGTTTCCTTTAACAGTTGAAGCCAAATGACTTTTCAGTTGAGCTTTGGCCCTTCTAATTTTCTCCCTGCATAGCCTCACAACAACTTTGTAGTCCTTCTGAGTGGCCTGGCCCTTCTTCCAATGACCATGAAATCCCCTTTATTCCCTCAACTTACAACCAAATGTCTCTCTCCAGCCAGGCTGGCCTTCTTCCTTGCTGACCCATCTTTTGGCACATAGGGATGGCCTGCTCCTGCACCTCTAAGTCTTTCTTCCTGAGCAGTACCAAGCTTCCTGGACTCTTTGGCCTTATAACTGGCTTAAAGGATCTGAAGGCAGTCTTTGAAAAAGGCCAAGGTCTTCCTGTGGTAATTCCAAGGTGGCAGTTCTGCTGACCCTCCTCTTCTCCAATAATTGAGAATGCTATCATTTCATGATCTCTGTGTCCAAGATGACACACAATCATTGCTACAAGGGCTAGCAATCATGAGACATCTCCCAGCTGCTTAAAGAATACTTTAGCTGTCTCTTTGTCCTGGCTGCGTGGTCTATTCTCAACCTCTGGAGGTCCTTTTCAACCTCTACCATTTTGTTTTGAGGAGATTGAAAGCATTCATCTTGAGCTAAAGTAACTGGAATTGAGGTACCAAAGCTCTTCACAGAAAAGTAAGTCTATCTGGAACATTGAATGCCTTTAAAATTACATCTTAGCAACCTCAACACATTCTCAATGAAACTCAGATTCACCACTTTTCAATGCAGCCTTGATAAGGCTCTGATTTCCCCAGCACACATTGTAATAGAGAGGATGGACAACAGTTTGTTAGCCTTCAAGTACACTGCTGCAAGAGTAGCCTCCTCTCACAGCAATGTCTTTCAAAGCATCAGTCATATCAGAGATAGTGAGCTAGCACAGAGATGAGCCAGTCAGATGAACAGTCTTAGAGGAACTGTTCCAGAAACAGCCTTAATGAATCTTCAGACTGTGTACTGATTTTATGCAGAATGCAACATATATGATTTATATTGCAAGCACAGTATTGCTGATAGCTTGCATTTCCTCATTTATACAGTTAGTGTTCGTTTCCAGGAATTGGGTGGATTAGATCAAGGCTAAGTCTTTACAAAAGCAAGTCTGCCACATTGTCACCCTGCATAATTAAAGTGTGTCACATGGAGGAAGGTAAGTATGAACATCTGCTAGCTGAGGTACACAGCTGAACAGGGAAAACACAGAGTGAAATCATCAAGCCACATCAGCCAAAGTGAACAGATAAGAAAAGGGTATAACACTGGAATTGTAAACAATCACTCAGAGTTTGGACCTCTGCATAGAACTGTGCCTGCTTTTGTGATGTGAAAACTAAAATGTTGATAGTGGTAAGAAAACTCAACCAAAACATAATGAAAAAAAAAAAGGCAAGCACAAATCCCAGCACTGCTTTAGACGAGAAATGTTCACAGTGTGTAGGCAGCAATAATCATTATGTGTGTACAAAAAGAGTTATTTTGTGTGTCACTGGAAACTACTCTGCAAAAGAAGGAACTTAGGAGCAAGGATTTCAACAAGTCCAAGTGCTGGGTGCTGCACTTGGCCACAACAACCCCATGCAGAGCTACAGGCTGGGGTCGGAGTGGCTGGAGAGCTCCCAAACAGAGAGGGACCTGGGGTGCTGGTTGATAGCTGCCTGAACATGAGACATCGAGACACTTGAACGTGTCCAGAGAAGGGCAACAAGGCTGGAGGAAGCCTTGAGCACAGACATATGAGGAGAGGCTGAGGGAGCTGGGATTGTTTTAGCTGGAGAAGAGGAGGCTCAGGGGTGACCTCATTGCTCTCTAACTACCTGAAAGGTGGTTTAGCCAGGAAGGTTGGTTTATTCTCGCTAGCAACCAGCACCCAGAGCAGAGACACAGTCTCAAGCTATGCCAGGGAAGTTTAGGCTGGAGGTGAGGAGGAGGTTCTTCACAGGGAGAGTCATTCGTCGTGAAATGTGCTGCCCCAGGGAGGTGGTGGAGTCACTGTCCCTGGAGGTGTTCAAGAGGCAATTGATTGGACGTGGCACTTG
>CM037640.1:2017155-2053149 GCA_015227895.2 Colaptes auratus
TAAATAACTGGAAAAAACACTTGTAGGTGAGGAATGCACTGAGGTCTGAAAAGAGAGTGGACAGAATAGCTGAGGTTGGAAGATTCCTCTGCAGGTCACCTCATTCCCCACCATGCTCAGGTAGGGTCAGCTAGAGCAGCTTGCCTGGGACATTTTCCACTTGGTTTTGAGTACCTCCAAAGAGTGAACACTTCACAACCTCCCTGAGAAACCTGCTCCGGTTGGTCACCCTCTTGGTAAAAAACCTTTGGTTCTTATGTTTAACTGGAATTTTCTGTATTCAGGTTGTGCCATTGTCCATGTATTTTCATTCAGCTCACAGTAAACTGAGCTGTTTGACTGGCAAGGTGCTGAGCACCAGTGGACTAAGACACACTTTTGAAGTGGTTAGTAAACTTTTTCTCTTAGCTAAGTAAATTTTGTTTCCAGATAGGTATTGTCTCACACTTTTACATCCAATTTACACTAAGCTATGGGACACCTGTGAAGGAATGTTGGATTTGACCAGGGTCCATAGCAGTCTGCAGGGCACATCTGCAGACCATTGCAAGTGTTGACTCTTCAAGTTTCAGTGTCTGGGAAGTCTTCTTCCCTATTGCACAGTCCATACTAACAAGATGCCTATCCTCTCTCAGACTGATTTCCCTGATAGTGCAGTAAAACAATCATGGGCATGTGAGGAGGTCATTTAGTCTTTCCAGTGGGGAAAAAAAAATAAAGTAATAAGACTAGACTAGATAGAATTAACCAGGTTGGAAAAGACCTCTGAGATCAAGTCCAACCTATCATCCAACACCATCTCATCAACTAAACCATCGCACCAAGCACCCATCCAGTCTCCTCTTAAACACCTCCAGGGATGGTGACTCCACCACCTCCTGGGCAGCACATTCCAATGGGCAATCTCTCATTCTGGGAAGAATTTCTTCCTCACCTCCAGCCTAAACCTCCCCTGGCACAGCTTGAGACTGTGTCCTCTTGTTCTGGTGCTGGTTGCCTGGGAGAAGAGACCAACCCCCACCTGGCTACAACTTTCCTTCAGGTAGTTGTAGAGAGCAAGAAGGTCTCCCCTGAGCCTCCCTTCTCCAGGCTAAGCAACCCCAGCTCCCTCAGCCTCTCCTCACAGGGCTGTGCTCCAGAGCCCCTCCCCAGCTTTGTTGCCTTCTCTGGACACCTTCCAGCAAATCAACATCTTCCTAAACTGAGGGGCCCAGAACTGTACAATAAATAATACTAATACTAATACTAATACTAATACTAAACAAAACATAAAACAAACTTAATAATTCTCCTCCAGGGACAAAACATTAAAAAATAAAAAAAAAAAGGACATCACCACCTTCCGAACTGGTCTCAACCCAATTAAAGCTCTGTCAGATAAAAGACCCATACTCTGTACCTGTACTCCTGGGTAGAGACCTGAACCAACAGGTTGAAGCCAATTCCTCCCTGTGTGTCCCTCCCTCCATTCCATAGACACACGCAAGGATTCCCCAGGTTTTCAGCCTCTCAGGGAAGGATTAAGGGGAGAGGTTCGAATTTTGCTCAAGTACATGTAACCTTTCTGCCGAGACAGTGCAGCCAGCGCTCCGGGCGGTGTCCAGGCCACCAGCTCCCACATCATCTGCAAGAATGTTGCCTGTGAGGCAGAAATTCCCACCACAAGAATCGATCCTTGCCTCTGCTGCACAACAAAAGGCCGGCACATTGTCTCCCCGCTAAGCGGCTTTTTTAAAATGCGCATATGTTGCCAGCACTGCCGCATATGAAGGTCCTTTTAGGAGCAGTGGATTTTCCCAACTGCTGACTGCTCTGAATCCCCTCATATTAGCACATTAGCACACATGCTGGCCTTTCCTATCAGATTAGCTACAGTTGTCACAGATTAGTTCACTCTGTGAAGGAGCCGAAAAGCTACCTTTGACCATTCATTCAAAAGAGCCAGAAAGGTTTATCTCTTGTCTTCAAGCATCAGAGTGCAAAGCAAATTAAAAGGAAAGCCTCCCTCTCTCTCTCTCACTCTCTTTCAGTAATGGGAGAGCTAAAGGAAGGTATTAGGATGGGACTACACAGAGAAATGTAAGGTAATGGATTCCTAATACGCATAGAATCATAAAATGCTCCGGGTTAGAAGGGACCTCCAAAGGTCATCTAGTCCAACCTCCCCGCAGTCAGCAGGGACATCCCAGCTAGACCAGGTTGCCCAGGGCCTTCTTGAGCCTCACTTTTAATATCTCCAGGGAGGGACCTCAAACACCTCCCTGGACAACCTGTTTCAGTGTTCCACCACCCTCATAGTGAAGAACTTCTTTCTCATATCCAAGTGAATCTGCCCTTCTCTAGTTTGAAGCCATTGCCTATCACTGCAAACATTTGTAAACAGTCTCCCTCTGTTCTTGTAGGCTCCCTTCAGGTACTGGAAGGCTGCTGTTAAGTCTCCCCAGAGCCTGCTCTTCTCCAGGCTGAACAACCCCAGCTCCCTCAGCCTCTGGATGCGACCATCCAGCCAATTCCTTTTCCACTGAACTGTCCACCCAACAAATCCATATCTCTCCAACTCTGTGAGTAGGATGTGTGGGGGACTGTGTCAAAGGCCTTGCAGAAGTCCAGATAGATCACATCCATAGGTTGCCCTTATACTGACAGAGTCATTTGTCCTAGAAAGCCACAAGGTTAGTCAGGCAGGAGCGCCCCTAGTAAAGCCATGCTGGCTGCCTTGAGTCACTTCCCTGTCCTCCATGTGCCTTAGCATGGCATCTAGGAGGATGTGTTCATGATCTTCCAAGGCACAGAGTGTGGGCTGACAGGTTGGTTGTTCCCAGGGTCCTCCTTTCTACCCTTTAAGAATGATTGTGCTGTTTGCTTTCTTCCAGCCACCAGGGACCTCACCTGACTGCCAGGACTTCTCAAATATCATGGAGAGTGGCCGGGCAGCCACGTAAGCCAGTTCCCTCAGGACTCTGGGATGCATTTCATCAGGTCCCATAGACTGATTCCTCAGCTGATCACGGACCTTGTCTTCACTTACAGTAGGAGGAACCAAGTCACCCTGGTCTCCAACTTGTGGCCCATCAACATGAGCAATGAGGAGAGGGGCTGCAAGTGAAGACTGAGGCAATAACATTGAAAATCTCAGCCTTCACCTCCTCTGTTGATACAAGTTCCCCACTGTTGCTCATGGGGGGGGAGGGGGAGTGGAAGGGTAGATGACTCTTCTTTACCTTCCTTTTCGTTCATGTACCTGTAGAGGCCTTTCTTGTTTTTCTTTACCACCCTTGCCAAGTTCAGTTCCAGCTGTGCCTTGGCCTTCCTGACCTTTTCCCTACACAGACAGGCAACATCCCTATACTCTTCCCAGGATGCCTGTCCCTTCTTCCGTTTCCTGTGTAGCCCCAACTTGCCCTTTAGTTTGACCAGCAGGTCTCAGCTCAACCATCACAGTCTCTTGCCCTCCTTACCCAATTTCTTACATGTGGGGATTGAGATCTTTTGGCTCTATAGAGAGCATCCTAAAAAATCTGCAAACCCTGTTCATTACCTTGTCCCTGAGGGTTGTTTCCCGTGGGGTCCTATTTACTGGAAAAGCTGGAAGTTTGCTTTCCTAAAATGTCCAAACTGTGCTTCCTGTGGACTTCATTCTCCTTAGGACAGTGAAACTGCACTAGACATCCCTGGTGACTCACTAGCATTTGTGACCAATAGGTCCAAGAGCACATCTCCTTGTGTAGGGCTGTTAATTTCTTGTCTTGAGAAATTGTCCTCTAGGCACTCTAGGGGCCTCCTGGATTGCCTGCAGTTAGGTGTGTTGCTTTTCCTTCAGATGCCAGGGTCCTTACAAACCCCCCAGCAGGATGAGAGCCTGGGGTTGCAATGCTGGAGTGAGAAGGCTTCATCAAAAGGCTTCACTTGGTCAGGCGGCCTGTAGTAGACTCCTACCACAAGGATCCGCTTTGTTTTCCCGATCCCTAATACCTGCCCATAAGCTTTCAACCTGCTCATGGCTATTCTTTAGTGACAACTCTTCACACTCTGTCCACTTCTTTACATAGAGGGCAACACCTCCGCCCTTTCCTCCTCCCCTGTCTCTTCTGAACAGCTTGTAGCCATTGATAGCTACACTCTCGTCGTAGGATCCATCTCACCGAGTTTCTGTAGTTGCCACTTTGTCGTAGCTTTCCTGCAGCAGGGTAGCTCCCAGCTCTCATTGTTGCCCATGCTGTGTGCATTGGTGTAGGACACTTCAGCAGGTCTGCTGGCCATGTCACCTTCTTAGAGGGACACTCCACTGTTCCCACAAGGTGCTTCATGGCAGCTACCCTCCTGTCTCCTATTAGCTTGGAGGGCCTTGGTTCAGCTCTGTAAGACCTTGCTCCAGCGTTCACAGCATGCTTCAGTGCAATGGTTTGGAGGCTTTTACTATCACCCCATCCTTCCAACCCTGATGTGTCATCCTGCCACTTGCCACAGACAATTTTGATATTGTCATCATCTCCTACTCAAGTGAAATGGCAGACTGAAGGCTATCCTTAGGCTCCTCTCTATTGCATCTGTTTTTAACCCACTCCCTCTAGAAAATATTAATTTAACCTCTTGAAAGCATGTGTGTGGTTTTCTTTCCTCACCAACGTCAACAGTCCTTCGAGAAATGACCTTTCTGAAGCTCAAAGTTGTTGGGGTTTTTTGGTTTTAATTTGTTTATTTCATTTTGTTGTTGGTTCTTTAATGTTTTGCTTCGTTCTCCCTCCCCCTCCACTCCTCATTTATTGCAGTGAATTTGCAGTGCAGCTCAGTGATCACTACTCTGCAGATTAAGGGTGGGGGAGAAGAAAAGACTCGCTAGCAACTTGTTACACTATTTATTTAACCCATCTTGCTCCATAAAAGGTTGTGAGAGATGGTAAAATAAACAAGGACTCCAAATACCTTCAGCATAACTTGAAGCCTACACAGGCATTAAGACTGACCCTAGAGAAGATGTGACACCTTGGAAGTGTAGTGACAGCAGAGATTTCAACAGTCATCTGTGAGTGAACTTGGTAATAAAAGAGGCCTAGAATGTTACAAAAACATAAGGATGAAATTGCTGGCTTGCATGCACACCCTTACCACAGATGAAAATGATAGAAGGAAACTGTGGTGAGGAAGGAATGCAGCAATTCCTTAAACCTCTGTGCTTTCTAGGGAGTTGTTCTACATCCTTGCTGCCAGATGCAGCATTGCTGTGCTTAGCTGAGCTTGCCCACTTCTGCAGATTAGTTGTGCTGCCTGCATATAGGAGCAGAGACCCCAAACAAAAGCTTTTTACAGGACTGACATTTCTTTTTGCCATACAGGTAGGCTGTGAGAGTAGACCTGTAATCTCCACTCATTGGTCTAGGGTAGAATATTTTATCTAGGAAACCAGGAAGAAATGAAAAACTGAACTGTGACTGTTGCTACTGATTGCATTGCCATTAGTAGGACTTAGAAACTGCTCATTCAGCTCCTCCCACGAATACCAGAGCCCAATCTTAGTAATATTTTTTAGCAGTCTGTTTCTCCATGCAGGCCTAAACCTGGCTGGTTCAATGTGCTGTGTTAGTAAACAGTAGGAAGTACAATGGATCATTTGTGAGGGCACTGGAGCATCACCAGAGCCTGGAGTTTCTGTGCTTCTAAGAAAACAGACTGACTGCATGTTCTCAAGTGCATGCAGTCAGACTCTTGTGAGACTACAACCTTGGGCTCAGAGCATGGACTAATTTCTGACAGTTAAACCCTAGAATACTCTCAACCTAGCTGTGAATCATTTTGCAGATCCTAATGAAATGCAACAATATTTCTACTCTGGTTGTATTTTATTTTATTTTTCTAACCATAGTGCCACACCATTAGGGGAGGGAGATGAAGAGTGTGGCAAAACCATCCCTTAGAGCTGTGTGTCAAGAAATCTTTTCCATTACTGATGGTGCTTCGCAGCTCTAAGCTATAAACAACTCAAATTTATGATCTGGGTCAAATTTATGATCTAGATCAAATTTATGATCTAGGCAACATCAGTAACAGCAAAGCAGGGTGCTGTTTAACATCTTCATTGGCAACACAGACAGTGGGATAGAATGCACCTTCAGCAAGTTTGCTAACAGCTCCAAGCTGTGAGGTGCGATTGGCATGATGGAGGGAAGGGATGGCGTCCAGAGGGACTTTGACAGGCTTGAGAGGTGGCCGGTGCCAGACTCCTGAGGTTCAACAAAGCTAAATGTATGGTCCTGAGCTTAGATTGCAGCAATCCCAAGTGCAAATGCAAGCTGTGCAGAGAATGGATAGAGAGCAGTCCTAAGGAGAAGGAATTTGAATATTGGTTGGTGAGAAGCTCAGTATGAACTGGCAATATGGGCTTGCAGCCCAGAAAGCCAACTGAATCCTGGGCTGCATCTAAAGAGGTATGGCCAGCAGGTTGAGGGAGGTGATTGCCTTCCTCTGCTTCACTCTCATGAGACCCCACCTAGAGTATCGTGTCTAGCTCTGGAGCCACCAACACAAGAACACAGAACTGTTAGAGCAGGTCCAGTGAAGAGCCATAAAGATGACAAGAGGGCTGGGGCACCTCTCCTATGAAAAAAGTTCTCCAGGGGCAGAAGAGGCTTGAGAAATAAGATAATGGCTCTCCTTTCCTGCAGTGATTGAGCTCAGGAAACCTTCTTCTTAGGTGCATGTAGAGCTTTGCTTTCTGTACATGAGTTAGGCATGCAGCATATATCCCAGCTGAAACACACGCTGCTCCCAGCATGTCTGGCTCGCTCTTTTGACACAGCTTCTTGAACAGAATTGTACTTGCTAGCTAGCTGTCAAAAGGCTGGAGAAAATGTAAATCTATATTTGGATAAGCTTCCCTGGGTTAGATACTAATAGTGGAGCTCACCATTTGTAATAGCCAGTTCATATTTTTCTCGTACTGTATGTGATGGTTTTTTGCCGTGCATTTGTCCTTACAGGTTTCTTGGTGTCTGAGTCTGTGTCAAAAGTAGAAACGGTGATAGAAATTGCGTTCCCTGTCCTGTTTCCTGCCTTTGAAGAATCTCTGTAGACAGAGGATTACTAATATTCAGGAACAGGAATATTCAGGACAGGTCTTTGTCCCGATGGATCTGGTCACTGACCAACTGCAAATAAGTGTTTATAGAAGATCACAGATGAGGCTTCTGTTTCCCAGTCAGCAGGCAGCTGAATTTGAGTACTAGTATTGGATCTATGAGTCTTGAAGCTCCTCCATGTCTAGCCAGACTCAGCTTGCTTTGGCCTTTCAAAGGCTTCTTGCAGATCTACCTTTTCTCACTCCCTACTTTTTAGTTATGCCATCAGTTAAGGTCATCTTATGTGGAGAAACTGAGAAACCAGCTGATTAATGTTACTCTGACACCTTCAATAGCAACAGTATTTCCACCAGGCACATAAAATTCAAGACGTTTTACAGAACATCTACTTTTCAGCCACAGCTTCTCCAGCACTAGACTAAAGAGTCATGAAGACAAAGCCTAGTTTTCAGAGAAAACTATCAAAGTGCTCAGGACAAGCCTTGGATTTACTGATACTGCAAGCTAAAGAGCATCACATCCCTGTACTTGCTTAGTTCTGCAAAATATCAACTTTATATAGGAACTGAAGTGCAGAAGCCGAACACTGAACAAAATTGAACTGAAACTGTCTGTGATAGAGGAGGAAGTTCAGGAAGGAAAAGCACAGAAGCTGTTGGGGAAGATAAAGGGTAGTGTCAGATCTAATGTATAAAGTGTCTTCTTTTTAAGACCAAAAAAAAAAAAAAAAAAAGAAAGAAAGAAGAGAGAAGAAGAGAGGTTGCTATAGTGAGAGTAATCTTATGACCTAATGGGTAAGTGCTCTCAAAAGACTGGATGTTCCAGTTCAGTGAAGCAAGATGGCCCCCTAGTATTGTTAGCCTCTCACAAAGACATTTTGCTTCTAATCTAGGAACACCACTGTACAAACCACTAACAGATCTGCTGAGAAACCATTAGTTTCACTCGGAACACGAGGTAAACCTTCTTGACTTTAAAACATTGGTCAGAAACAGAAGTCTTCAGTTAGCGGCTTCGGTCACTATGCTTCCGAATGCCTACTGCTCAGTCCTGATGTCAGTTTGAAACTGTCTCTTTTTTTAACTAATCCCCAGAAATAAAAAAGATTTTCTCAAACTCCTTGTGCTAGAGCCTGCAGCAGGGTAATAGCAAACTCTTGCCAAAGTCGTGAAGCCAAGAGAGACGCAACACTTCCTCACGACTGAGATGATCAGCTTCAGGGAAATATCAATGAGCTGCCCACGCATTTGGAATAGGAATGTTGGCTGCAGAGCCTTGAAAAGAAAGGAAGTTTTTATACACATTGCTATTTTGGCAATATTTGGGGCTTGCAGGTTATCAGCTTCATTTCTCTGACACAACAAACTCCTATAAATGGTGTGCTTTTTAGCAGCACAAGAGTTTCATGCTTTAGAACTGGTACATACGGCAGAGCTGTGAGTATATAATCAATAGCCATCTGTAACCTGATAATGCAAAGGAAAACAGGGAATTTGCTGTTTGTTTAGTAGTTATGCTTCCCTCTGAAGCAGATGAGACTTCTTTGATTTCCATCTGCAACTCATAACAGGTCATACATTGCAAAATCCAGGTAAAGGAGAAGAGGAATGGATAAAAAAAAGGCTAATCAATTTTATTTTGGTTTTTTGGCAATTAAATGTGTTGCTTTGCAAGGTTCATGAAGTCAAATGAATTCTTTTCCTAGCCCTGTCTCCGCTCCCCACTCCCTCTGCTTTGTACACCTCTAGGATTTCTATCGCTGTTGTTTGCTAGGCAGTAACACTATGCCCAGGACTTGACAGAAAGATGTGCCTGACAAGCAGAAGAAAAAGAGGGAGAAAAGAGGGCTGTCTGGTAACAACTCTGATTCACACTTTATCTTGTTCACTAACTCAGAGAATCAAAAGTAGATTTTGGAAGTTTGAACTTGAATAAAAATTTATTTCCTTTTTTTTAACTCCCAGAGCTGAACTTCACACATTACTCACGGAAACCCCAACCAGGCTCTAAGGGATCAGTGTTGTGAGGTCTGTGTGGCCTTCCACAGACAGCTCTGGGGTGGGGGCTTAGATTGTTTTTGACCCTGTGACACTGAATGGCCAAGAGCTTCCATGCAAGCACAATGGTGCTGTTAGTGCCCACTAAGAAGCACCCTCTTGTTTCTTTCAACTGCTCACAGGCCTCCTAAACAATGGAAGAAATCCATACATCATCAATAAGGAAATTTGGTTTGAATTCTGCTCTAAGAGAATGCTCAGATATACTCCTTATTTATGTATTTATTTAAGTGAACAACCTGGAAAGCAGTAGTGGCACACCCCTGACCAGCTCCAACGAAATGCCAGCTTGCTGAGCATAGTGACGTCAGCTTGGGAAAAAACCTCTGTGAGCCTCCTGTAAATGAATCCCTGCTGACTCAAAGGGGTTTATGACTTTTACACTTGTAGTGATGGTCACTGTATTTTTGTGGGGACTCATGTATTCACAATTTCTAGCAGTCATTTACTGCTCAAAAGAGACTTATTTTCCCTAGAAAAGAGAATGTCTAAATTCCAGCAGAAAGTTGGCATGAAATAAAATGGAACAGGATAGTTCAGGTTCAGCTTTGTAGGGAGAGGTCACTTATATCCACATCAATGATTTTGCTTCAGCTGGTACAAAAGATTCAGGGTTATTTGTCACATGACAATAATGTGAGTTGTCTTTGCCTCACCTCTTTTTTCTCGGTGATGCCCAATGACAGGACAAGGGGCAATGGGTGGAAGTTGAGGCATAGGAAGTGCCATGGAAACAGGAGGAAAAAATGTTTCCTTGTGAGGGTGACAGAACACTGGAACAGGCTGCCCAGGGAGATTGTGGAGTCTCCCTCTCTGGAGATATTCAAAGCTTGCCTGGATTCTGCATTCCTGTGTGATCTGCTATAGGTGACCCTGGCGGGAGGTGGTTTGGACTGGGTGACCTTCTGAGGTCCCTTCCAGCCTCTGAAATTCTGTGATTCTGCTGTTTGCAGTGGACTTAATTACATGAGGAATGAAGATCGATTAGGGATTTCAGATGGCTTTATTCTGCTGATGTTACTTTGAATTTGAAACCACTTACTCCCTTAAAGGTTGGGTTTATTTTTTTAAAAGAAAATTACAACAGATTTCAGAGAAATGTCTAAGTCTGACTGTATCATGTGATAGATTGGTTTGTATTGCTAAGATCAGTCGATCTGCCAGGTGTAAGGCCAGAAACAGCTAATGCTACCTTCAGTGTCGATATATGTAACATCCTAAAATGCTAAAAACAGATACTAGTGCATATGTAATACAGAATGAGCCAGCATGCTAATAATTAGGTGGAGAACAACAATTTTATCATGGTCACTCTTCACAGGTTTCAGTAAATATGCTCAATTTATCATTGACTGTGTTTTGGTAATGTAGCAGATATCTCCCTGTGTATATATCCACGTATGAATTATGTACAAATTAAATGAGTCTGCAGTCACACTAGACTAACTCAGAGCAGAGTGTGTATTTTGGCAGATAGGAAGCTGAATGCTCACTCTGAATGAACTCCTCATGCATTTCAGGTGTAATTCTGTTTAAATTAGGTGAATAAAGCCAGTTAGAATAGAATAGAATAGAATAGAATAGAATAGAATAGAATAGAATAGAATAGAATAGAATAGAATAGAATAGAATAGAATAGAATTAACCAGGTTGGAAAAGACCTTTGAGATCATCAAGTCCAACCTATCACCCAACACCATCTAATCAACTAAACCATGGCACCAAGCACCCCATCCAGGCTCTTCCTAAACACCTCCCGTGATGGTGACTCCACCACCTCCCTGGGCAGCCCATTCCAATGGGCAATCACTCTCTCTGTATAGAACTTCTTCCTAACATTCAGCCTAATCCTGCCCTGGCGCAGCTTGAGACTGTGTCCTCTTGTTCTGGTGCTGGCTGCCTGGGAGAAGAGACCAACCTCTGCCTGGCTACAACCTCCCTTCAGGGAGTTGTAGAGAGCAAGAAGGTCTCCCCTGAGTCTCCTCTTCTCCAGGCTAAGCAACCCCAGCTCCCTCAGCCTCTCCTCACAGGGCTGTGCTCCCAAACCCTCCCCAGCTTTGTTGCCCTTCTCTGGACACCTTCCAGCATCTCAACATCTTTCCTAAACCGAGGGACCCAGAACTGGAGATAATCCTCAAGGTGTGGCCTAACCAGTGCTGAGTCCAGGGGCAGAATGATCTCCCTGCTCCTGCTGGCCACACTGTTCCTGAGACAGACCAGGATACCATTGGCCTTCTTGGCCACCTGGGCACACTGCTGGCTCATGTTCAGCCTACTATCAAGCAGTACCCCCAGGTCCCTTTCTGTCTGGCCACTCTCCCCAGCCACTACCTTTTGGGGCCTGTAGCACTGCATGTGGTTGTTGTGGCCAATGTAAATAAAAACATTGTGTATAATAAACAAATCACTACAAATATCAACCACACTATGTGTATATATATATATAATAGACATCACTCTGCACATACTCTTTAATTGTGTTATCACTTCTTTCTACATTAGCACATCATTGTGGAGCAGGGCTGTGTTTTCAAAGTGAATCTCTTGCTTTTCACCAGCTACCATGTCTTGGTTCACATCAGAGGTACCACAAGCTGGATTCTTTTAGGATGTCATTAAGCCAAAGATGCAAACCCAATACACTCCAAACCACCAAGTGGCAAATCGATTCACGCTTGGATATTCCTTTGAATGTGTAAATAAGTTCATGTTGAGCATGTACAAGCCCCTTCTATGTTTGTTTTCACAGATGTTTGAGAGACTGAGCCTCATTAGTTAGAACAGTATCAGAGCCTCAATCATTAACTCACTTGAATGAATATGCATGAAATCACCATTAGTTTTGCATTTAGAAGAACTATTCTGCACACATGTTCAACCCAGGAAATGGACAGCTCACCTCATTCCCTTGAGCTCAAGTGAGAAAGGTATTTCAGGCCTGATGCTCTACCACCTTGCATCCTGCATATTTCTGCAAAATGAGTGTGAAACATTATCCATTTGTTTTTGACATAATCTCACAACAAAGGAAAATGCTGTTTCAATATGTAGTTCTGTTATTCATCTGCCTGCATCTGTTTCTTGCTTATTCTTAGAATGTAAACTTTAGAGAACAGGGACATACCATACTGGTACTATGCCAAGCAGAGTAGGCTTTTGTTCAGTGTCTGGAAATGCCAGGCACTGGTGCAGCACCACAGTGTAGTTTTGCAACGTTCAAGATGCTGGCAATGCAGTCATCTCATATCTCGAATCTTGAAGATTGTAGAAGATACATGGACTCAAACTACATATTTAACATAAGAGTCAAAGCAATAATAATCACAATGTTGTGCAAGAAGCAATCACAGATATCAATTTCATGGACAAAAAGAAAGGCAAAATGTACCAAATAAAAGTTAGAATTGTTCCCTATGCTCTAGTGCATACATACAAGGGGCAACGTTATGCTCATGTCATACTGTGCCCCAAAATGGAGATTCTAGAAGCATTATTTTCTGCTCCATCCCTCCCTCCTCTCCTTCTCCACCCCCGCTCTTTTGTTCTTCGCCGTTCAGTCTTGGTTCAAGTAAATTAAAGATTCCTGTTGCAGCCTCCTGGAGTGAGATTCTGGCACGATGCCCAGCGCTGCCAGAGTCATGCGTAAGCAGCCCCTCAGTGAGCTCCATCATGTCTCTAAGAAAACTATACAAAGAAGAAGAAGAAACTGAATCCAGATGGAATGGGAAATCAGATATTTCTACCATTTGTGCTGAAATCTGTGGAGGCTGCCCCACTGGTTGAAAGAGAAGGCAATTCACATGCTCTGCAGTCTCAGGGAAAAGCATGTTCCCCCCCAGCCCTCTGCCCTTCACTGAAGATGAATCTGTGAGAAAGGGTACAGTGAGACAGCAAACTCAGTAATGCAAAACATGTTTGCCCAACTCAACTTTGTTCTGCTATCTAGCTAGAAAGGTGTAGGACAGACCTGTCAAGAGATTACAAAAAAAACCAAAAGAATGAAAATAGTGACTCAAGCAGACAAAGACTTTTCCTAATGACAGGGCTAGGAGAGAATTGGATATCCAAACCAACATTCTGACACACAATTCATGGTGAAAAGAGAACTTCAGGCATTTTAAAGAGCCAAAAGGACACTAAATACCTCTAACACATTAAGCAGTAAACACACCCTGAGCTGCTTGTTGCTAAAAGGTGCATTAAAAAGATTACCAAAATGTGTGGTACAAAGATATTTTATGGGTCTCACATACACAAGGAAAATCAGAAATGACCAAATAACAAATACACAGATGTGTATCTTGTGCTTGTGAGTCTTGCCCAGCTGCAGCATTGGTTCTTAAACCTGAACATACAGTTGGTTCATAATTACTGAAGAATTACCCTGTGGATTATGACAGCCTCATTAGAAATCAAAAAATCAGGAACAGTGTGGCCAGCAGGAGCAGGGAGGTCATTCTGCCCCTGTACAGTGCACTGGTTAGGCCACACCTTGAGTCCTATGTCCAGTTCTGGGGCCCTCAGTTTAGGAAGGAGGTTGACTTGCTGGAAGGTGTCCAGAGAAGGGCAACGAAGTTGGTGAGGGGTTTGGAGCACAGCCCTGTGAGGAGAGGCTGAGGGAGCTGGGGTTGCTTAGCCTGGAGAAGAGGAGGCTCAGGGGAGACCTTCTTGCTGTCTAGAGCTACCTGAAGGGAGGTTGTAGCCAGGTGGGGGTTGGTCTCTTCTCCCAGGCAGCCAGTACCAGAACAAGAGGACACAGTCTCCGGCTACACCAGGGCAGGTTTAGGGTGGATGTTAGGAAGAAGTTCTACACAGAGAGAGTGATTGCCCATTGGGATGGGCTGCCCAGGGAGGTGGTGGAGTCACCTTCATTGGAGGTGTTCAGGAGGAGACTTGATGGGGTGCTTGGTGCCATGGTTTAGTTGTTTAGGTGGGTTGGATTGGTTGATGGGTTGGAGGCAATGATCTTGAGGGTCTCTTCCAACCTGGTCTATTCTATTCTATTCTATTCTATTCTATTCTATTCTATTCTATTCTATTCTATTCTAACCTGCAGGTATGTTTTCTAGATAAACTGCAATTTCCTTCACGACAGATTCTGTCCTCACTGTAGGTGTTCTGGAATTTGTAGGGGGAAAGGAATAAACCATGAAGCTATCTGCATGACTGTTTATTTCTCTGTGCATTTCATTGTGCTATCTGCAGCATGTGTACTTGTTGCTCCCTGGTGGCCTGTTTAGGTCTTTGGGGTTTTGATTGTTTGGAGGTAGGAGATGTTAGATGAAGATTAGATGCTGGCCACGGTAATTATGGAAAGGAAGCCTTAACAGCTGATTTCTATGTCAAAGGCCTAACTTCAAATTTTCAAATATCAGGGCCGAGAGAACAGCCTGTTGTAACACAAGAGATGCCCATTTGAGGTTCAGGCTTTGGGCAGATGTTATGATTAAAGGTAGCAGCGTTTTAGCTTATGGTTTAGAGCATTACTTCAGGTGAAATGAACTGATAATTGCAGTGCAGATTTCCTGAAACACATGGTTGACTGGAACAGCTCTGATTCCCCGTGGCTATTGGATGTTTTGTTACCACTTGTTTCATAGCAACAAAAATTGTCCAAAAAGCTGCCCAGATGAAAGGGGAATAGAGGTATGCTGATAGAGTAGTGGTGTTTCTTGCCATTCCAAACACTCGAAGCCAGGACGGGGTCAGATTACTCCAGCAGAGCAGCTCTGTGGACCAATGTGACTCTCAAAGAAGCAGGCCCAGTATGAGAGGTGCTAATAATTTAAAATAACAGAGGGGGAGGAAAAAAAAACCAGAGAGAGGGGAACCAGCACCATTTACATGAAATTCAACCCAACTGCCACCTTCCCTGCTAGCCTTCTTTGTGAGGCTGCCTTCCCTGCCGGTGTGAATCAGCCATGGTTGGGGGTTAAATGAGAAGCTTTTGTCTGCTCACAATGGCAGAGGGTGACAGGTTGAGCTAAATGATTTACTGGTGGAGATGATTTGAAGGACAGGGCAGGGCAGCCTTGGGAACACAAGCACAAGAAAAGGACAGTAGCAATCAGCCTCTCCTCCCCCTCCTGCTTTCATTGGTTTGACTGAAAGATCACAGAGCGGGACTCTGACAGACACAAGGACCATTGACAAGCTATTTTTATTACTTACCCATGGCAGCCTTGGTTAGCTGAGAACAGCCCTGAGGTTAATTAACCTTTACTTTTTCTTCTTTTTTTTTCTTTTTCTTTTTTTTTAACTGCTCATTTTCTTATTGAGGACCCAAGCCCAGAGTTGGCAAGGTCACATGCCATGGACAAGAAAGCTCAACATACCCATGCCTAGCCAAAACAAAGCTTTCCACACAGAAAGGTGATGCTGGGGCCACAGCATAGGCAGCTGCTCGAAGTGGAGCCATCCCAGCTGTTGTCAGTTGGAATGTGCTAGAAACAGTGCCCTCTACCCCAGCCCATTAACTGCCACAGCAGCAATGGTACCCAGTGCTAATGCAGATTCCAGATTGTTTCCTGAACACTGTCAGATATGTCTGTGTGGGTAGGAATGAACCACTTTGTCAGGACGTGGGGCATACCAGAGTGCTGGCATGTTATGTTTTGACTGTATCCTCACCAGCAGGCCACTCATGTGGGACAACATAGCAGACTGGTTACAGGCAGCTCCAAGTCTCCTCTCTGTCTGCAAAGTGGGGAGCAGGACAGTTCAAGAAATCAGCTGGCAGAGCCCCTAACATGGCTGGGGCTGGCAGAGAAGGAGCATGATAGAGAGCAGCTGGGAAGCATGCCTTGGTCATCACAGTATCACAGTGTCGCCAAAGTTGGAAGAGACCTAAAGGATCATCAAGTCCAACCTGTCACCACAGACCTCATGACTAAACCATGGCACCAAGTGCCACATCCAGTCCCCTCTTGAACACCTCCAGGGATGGTGACTCCACTCCTGTGTGCATTCCAATGATGAATGACTCTCTCCGTGAAGAACATCCTCCTCACCTCGAGCCACAGCCACCCTTACTTTAGTGGGGCTCTCATGAGGTTCTGCATGCAGCTGACCAGTCCAGCTACACCAAGCACCATCTCAAGATAGCTTACCCTCCTCCTCACACCATGACCCTGCTCATGTAGTGGGGCAAGTGCTACTCACTGTCCAAAGCAGCAGGCAGAATGGGGCCTGGCCTATGAAAAGGAGCAGGAGATGGCAACCCTGTGGCCTCTCAGTAAGTGTTCTTCAGAAGCTGCTCCTTCAAATACTTGCAAAGAAAACTGCAAACTTTTTTTAATAGGAAAAGGACCTTATCATACAGCTGATGTGAAGTAGGGGAAAAAAAACCCATGGGCAACGAAGTTGGTGAGGGGTTTGGAAGACAAGCCCTATGAAGAGAGGCTGAGGGAGCTGGGGTTGCTTAGCCTGGAGAAAAGGAGACTCAGGGGTGACCTTATTGCTGTCTAGAGCTACCTGAAGGGAGGTTGTAGCCAGGCAGAGGTTGGTCTCTTCTCCCATGCAGCCAGCACCAGAACAAGAGGACACAGTCTCAGGCTGCACCAGGGCAGGTTTAGGCTGGATGTTAGGAAGAAGTTCTATACAGGGAGAGTGATTGCCCATTGGAATGTGCTGCCCAGGGAGGTGGTGGAGTCACCATCACTGGAGGTGTCCAGGAGGAGACTTGATGGGGTGCTTGGTGCCATGGTTTAGTTGTTTAGGTGGGTTGGATTGGTTGATGGGTTGGACGTGATGATCTTGAAGGTCTCTTCCAACCTGGTGTATTGTATTGTATTGTATTGTATTGTTCCTTGCCCTTGTGAACCTTACCTGTTATTGTGATATATATTTTTTGTTTTATATACATATGCATATATATATATGTATATATATTGTTTAAAGACAACTCTTTACCTCTCTAATTCCAAGTTGACTCCAAATTATTGTTTGGTGGATTTGCTCCTTTCCTTTTTTTTCCCCCTCTCTGTTGGGAGGGAGGAGGGGGGAGCAGGGGAGAGATTCTCAGCCTTGCCCCCACCTGAGCTCTTAACTCCCAGTTAATGCTTCAACCACCACACAAGTAGACAAACAAGTTACATTATTCTTAGGGGACTTAGAATAGCTTTCATTTATTAAATACAGGACAGCATGTTACATACAAATAGTCAACAGTGATATTTTAGGAAACCTGCCCTCCAGTTAGAAGTAAAATGCTTTTCCATATTAAAAAAAAAAAAATGCTAAAAAAAAAAGGCTGAGAAGAGAAAAGTGGATGAAGAACTCCTGGTCATGCCCTTCTCTGCACAGCTTGAACTCTCCCTATGTTTATCTGAAGCAGATGTTCCAGGCAGGATGCACACTGCAACCAGAGGTGAGGCAGAGGTGTACAGGACTTGAATGCATTTCAGTACAAGTCCCACATCCTGTTTACACATAGCCATTGGCTGGAGAGCAGCACAGGGAAAAAGCAGAAAGGAAGGGAGGGTGTGCGTGACAGGAGCAAACAGCTGGTTGAGATACTGACACCACTGCTGGATGTGCATCTTGTGAGTGCTGTAGGTTTGTGGTTCTCTTCTGCCATTGCCAGCAACATTTTCTCTGCTAGTTTGGCAGGCATTGCTAGCCATGCTGTCTTCTGTCATAGGGGAGGGGAAAGGAAGAGAAGGAGAAATTACTTTGGAAAAAAACAAAACAAAACAAAACCACACAAAACAAAACAAAACAAAACAAAACCACACAAAACAAAACAAAACCAAACCACACAAAACAAAACAAAAGCTCACCTGCAGAGAAAACAGACTTTCTCTTCTACCCACTAATGTTACTGAGACTCAAGAAAAAAAAAACCCAAAGCTGAATCAGCCTTTCAATCTCATTAAAATCATGATCTGATTTTTAATAGTAGAAAGGCACTTACCAAATCACTGATGAGCAATGAGAAATATTAGTAGCACTAAGCCCCATTTAAACAGTCATCCTGCTGGAAGATGGATTTTTTTCAGCCTGGATACTTACTTGAATTCGATTTCTACACACAACAAGAGCAGTGAAAGGTCCACTGGACAGGAATTCTTTTTTATGCCTCATTCCCAACTCACTACACCTATTCCACAACACAGATTCCTGTTTAATGCCAAGGAGATAAGTGGAGGAGTAGATGTACTTTCTATCTCGTTTTGTTGTAGGTGGGTTTTTAAATGCATTTACTTATTATTTTTTAAGGTTTGGTTTGGTTTTGTATTTTTCACATTTAAGAAGATCAATAAAATTCATAAAGCAGCTAATGGCAAAATTCCCAGGAGACAGAATTGGAAGCAGCAGCTTTTCATGGGTGTTTTTCACAAAGCCTATAACATGGACATACATTCTATATGGAATGGAATGGAATGGAATGGAATGGAATGGAATGGAATGGAATGGAATGGAATGGAATGGAATGGAATGGAATAGAATAGAATAAAAGTAGAAAGAATAGAATAAATAGAATAGAATAGAATAGAATAGAATAGAATAGAATAGAATAGAATAGACCAGGTTGGAAGAGGCCTTCAAGATCATCGTGTTCAACCTATCATCCAACATCACCTAATCAACTAAACCATGGCACCAAGCACCCCATCCAGTCTCCTCCTGAACACCTCCAGTGATGGTGACTCCACCACCTCCTCGGGCAGCACATTCCAATGGCCAATCACTCTCTCTGTGTAGAGCTTCTGCCTAACCTCCAGCCTAAACCTGCCCTGGTGCAGCCTGAGACTGTGTCCTCTTGTTCTGGTGCTGGTTGCCTGGGATAAGAGACCAACCTCTGCCTGTCTACAACCTCCCTTAAGGTAGGTGTAGAGAACAATAAGGTCACTCCTGAGTCTCTTCTTCTCCAGGCTAAGCAACCCCTATCTGTTAGGCACCCCTGAAATATGTTCCTCAGATACTGGCTTCACATCTGCATGGTGATGCACACATACTGCAGGGGGTAGTTTGGCCCACGTGTACTTTCCTGTGCTTAAATGCTGTGAACTTACCAATACCACCAATGTCTCATCAGGTCTTGTTTTAAAATGCCTGAGAGGCAGAATGTGAGACATGCTTAGCACCACAAACAATTTAGTCTTTTTTTTTACTATGACAATATAAAGCAAGTTCGAAGCTTGCAACACCTCTGAAGGTCTATATTGTTATAGGCCATTTTAATCTATTATTTCATCTCCCACTAATTAGAAAGTAAAAATACTAAAATTGCAGCATGAGAGTTTTTATTTTCTCAGCTCAGACCATACTAATTATTGTTTTAATTACTCTTATTTTTAAAGGAACCATCATGCTCAAAGCCCCTCATTTCTATGCATCAAGTTCCAGTAGGACAGAGAGAACTTCTAAAGTACGTGCTGAGATAAAGTTGCATTTCCCCAGATGCCTTGCTTTCCTTTACCTTATTATATTTGGATTGTTTTGTTATCCAAGGCTTGGATTTTCTTATGTCAAATCATCTAAAAGACTAGAAACTTGGGATCAAATTGGAAGATAGAAGGAGAAAATAAATTCTGCTTATCTCAAACCTTTCTTCTAAGCAATCTATTTAGCACTTGAAACTCAATCTTCAGATAAGGAGCAGCAGTCAATCTCTTCATTGTTTTGCACCTGATTTTGCATAAGACAGCCTATCAAGTTCCATTTTCCCTGAAAAGAGTACACCAAAAAAAAAGATGAATTGAGATCTTACTGTATTATTACCAGTAATCCCAGCTCACATTTGCATAACTTTGTACTTGTGATGCTAGTTAAGAGCTTTTCAAGCTTCACATGGAAAAGGAACCAAGTGCCGCAGTGGTCCATCCCAATACACAGGAGGGCAAGTAGATTTATCAGAAGACCAGCTTGTCTAAGCAGAAAACTCATGAAGGAGAGCCAATGCATAAAGAATCCAAAGCTCAAATGGAGATGTCAAAAGGGAAAAAAGAGTAGCCTTTATAACTGCATAATTAATAAAAGGCTTAACAATGAAAATGTGGTCTTGATAAGTGGATGACTAGATGGGTAAAACCTCATTAACTGGTCAGGCTTTGAATGCAGTGCATCAACCCTGCCTGAATGGCATGGATGATGAATACATAAGGACTGTGTCCCGGACATGTCCTGTTTAGTATCCTTAACAAGGGCTTGCCCGTGGTGGTAGCGTGCGTGATCACTGAGTTTGCAAACGACACCGAACTGAGCGGATCAGACACTGAAGCCTAGAGAAGAACTGTCATCCAGAGACACCTAGGCAAATGGAGGAACAGGCTGACAGGAACTCTTTTAAACTCGGAGAGGACAAATGCCAAGTACTGCATCTGGCAACAAATGAGCTTGTGTAGAAGTACAGGCTAAAGAAAGACTGGCTAGCTGAGGAGCATCTCTGCAGGAGAAGACCTGAGGGTTTTGGTAGCAAGGTGGAGATGAGCTAGAAGTGTGTGCTGGCAGCAAAGGAGACCAATAATATTATGGGCTGTATTACCAGCAATACAGACAGTAGATCAAGAGAATAGAAAGAAGTCCTTTACTTGGCACTTGTGGGACAAGACCACATCTAAGTATTAAGTGTGGTTTTTCCCACCTCACCTCCCCCCAATATGGAAAAAATGGAGTTTCTGTCCTAAATAACCTGATCTGATCTCAAGGCTCAGAATAGTGTGAGAAGGAGGTTGGACCAGAGACCTCCTGGTATTCCTTCTAACTTGAATTATCCTCTAGTGTTTATGAGGGACACAAAGACAAGGCTTGGAAAAAGAAAGGAGAGGATTTAGATCCAGAAGGATCATGCCTTCACTTGACGGCTCTGCCTCCCAGCCTCTCACCTTGAAAGAAAAAGTGCAGAAACAATTTCCCCGGTTAGGTAAGCACACAAAATATTCTCCCTGCAAAACAGCTGCCAATCTGAAATGCCTCAGTGCTGGGGAAGCACAGGGAAGTTCAGCAACAGTCCCAACACTAGCAAAAAGGAAGCAGGTAGAAGTAAATGCTAGCTACAGCTTTCCACCCAGGGAAGGTGTAAATAGCCGTGAGGAAAGCATTTTTTCCTCAGGCATTTGCATAGCTGCTTCCTGATGATTTTTAAGTTGGTTTTTTTTTTTTCCCATATAAAGGAAATGGAAAGATTCCAAAATGCAATTTATATTTAACATATTGTTGTATTTTAATGGAATGAAGCTGGAGGTGGGGAGGAAGTTCTTCCCCATGAGAGTGGTGAAGCCTGGAATGGGTTGTCCAGGGAGGTGGTTGAGGCCCCGTCCCTGGAGGTGTTTAAGCCCATGCTGGCTGAGGCTCTGGCCAGGCTGATCTAGTGTGGGGTGTCCCTGCCCATGGCAGGGGGGTTGGAACTGGATGATCCTTGTGGTCCCTTCCAACCCTGACTGGTACTATGATACTAAAAGTTTCTTCATAGAAAGGGCTATCAATCATTAGAACAGGCTGCACAGGGAGGAGTCTCCACCCCTGGTGGTATTTGAAAGATGCATGGTGTGGTTCTTAGGGACATAGTTGCGTGGTAGTGGTTTAGCAGTAGTGGTGGGACTGCATGCTCCAGACAAGTGGTTGGACATGATGATCTCAGAGGTCTCTTCCAACCTTGACTGTTCTATGATTCTATGATTTTGATTTTGGGCTGTCTCTGGGACTGTACTTTCTACTATTTCCCCTTAATTTGTCTCTGTCTCAGTTTTGCAGAATGACTAACAGGAACTCAGAGGCACCAAATACAGCCTACTGAGGGGATGGGAGAAAGAGATGCAATGTGTTGCTGTCTCAGATTTTCTGCAGACAGAGTTTCAGGTTTATTTAGCCATTGGAAGTAAACGGTGGGAGGAATGGGTAAGTGGAATCTCACATGTTTACAAAGGTAAATTTTCACTAATAGTAGCAACTCTGCTGTTACCTCAGTCATATATCAAATCATAGAGTATAAAGTACACCCTTGATTTAGAAAACATTTCCTGCAGCCTAAATTCAATGGTATAAAATAGAGTAGAATAGAGACAAAAGCAGAAAGCAGTGCTTGGCCAGCTGTGTGATGTTATGAACAATATAGTTGCTTGGGTATTTATGCCAGTTCCCACAGTAAGAGGGCTATTGGTAAATGCTACTCGTAAACTCCACTGCTACAGAAGGGTGTTGAACTAGCACTAGTGTGCTGAACTAGCACCACTATGTTCAAGCAATTCTCCATGAAATGAAAAGCCCCAAAGTTTTCTCTTGAAATTGGTGTTATGACCATTGCAGCCTGAAGAAAACCAGAAGATACATACCATAGGCTAGGATCAGATCTCTATACAGATTAAAGGTGCATTTTGAATGCTTAGACAGATCATGGACACAGTATCCCAGCTTCCCAACTTGAGAAATCATTTAGGCAATCTCACACTTCCTGCAGCATTCTGTTATTGGACTGGAAAAGGAATATGAAAAAAACCCCCAAAGAACTGAATTTAGCAGCTATTTTAGTCAATTTCAAATGTTAGTCAGGTCTGATACTGAATTTCCACATAACTATTCCTATCAGATCAAAGCTCTTCCCAGTGGTGCACGTAAAGGTGATACATTTCTCACCCGTGTTCAGAAAAAAAGAAGGGCTTTGGTTTTTTTCCCCAGGTTTTCTATTCTCTTGGTCTTTTGCATGCTAAATTATATACTCTCAAATATTCATGAGCAGTATGTGTCTGTGTCTGTTTGTACATGTAGACACTGGGGCAGACTTTCTTGTAGATCATGCTTAATACTTACTCCACCTAAATGAAAGTCTTAGAGAGCTCTTCCAGAGTTGGAACAAAATTAATTGCAAACCTTAAAAGACAGATTATGTTTCCAAAACATGAAGACAAGTTGACCTTGCTGTGAAACTATGTGTTTCAGACTAAGGGCAAAAGTGGTAGATGAGGGGATTATTTATGTTTAGGTGTGTAAATAAATAGTAAGCCTTTGGACACCCTTCGCATGTTTCCACTAGAGCTTGCCAGGAGTCTTTTATTTCAGCTGTGGCTTCAGGAACATAGCTAAATTAGATGTTCCAAATGCAAAAGTATCTGTGGCACTTCTCACCTTCATATCTAGAGGGGCCTGATTCAGTTGAACATGTGCTATACTTAAATATAGTGATATGACACTGTGTATGCTGCTCCCGGGGCAAACCATTGCTCTTTGTACAGGTAACAGAACTGGGATTACATTGGAAATCATTCTAAGGAAATAAACCAATATTTCTTTTTTTTTAACATGCAGACAAAATGAACTCAGTCTGATATATACAATCTTTGTACTTAGTCTGGAGCTCCCCATATGACTGAAAGTGGCTATTCTGGAGCATCGATCCTGCAGTGTATATCCTGCAGTATTCTGGTTTAGTCTAAATTTAGGCAGTACCATAAAAATCCCATCTTATTTTTCCATGAAATTAGATGTGATAACATTCAAGCACTCAGGTGCTTCAGTAGCCATGTTTTTGCATAATACTCTACTAACCTGTCCAGCAATTGGGAGCTTTGTACTTCCTTCAAGTGGGGAATGCTTGAACCTGTATCCTTCACATGTTAGCAGAGCACTCAGGCCATGAGGTATTCTGGTTAACTCCACTCTTTCTCTTGAAGTGCAGCCAGAAGCATTGTGGGCCAAAAGGAGTAAAGCCAAGAAGAAACCTGACTCTAGCTCAAGGTTCAGACATTTGGTTAGAAAGGGGAAAAAAACAGGGATGCCAGACACTGCTCCCTAATATATATGTATATTATCTAACTGTTAAAACAATCTTTGGACTGTAGAGTTAAAATCCATCCAGTTTATTAGTACTGAGCACCCACCTGTGAGGATGGTTAAATATATATTCTTGTCCTCTGCTTGTGCTCACCCTGAGAGCTATAGTTTGCATGACTCGTCACCTGTGCTTTCCCAAGTCTCTGGGTAAAATCAGTGCAACATTCGCTACTTTCCCTTGTGTCAGTTAGCACGTGCTTCCTCTACAGGGCTTCTGAATGTGGCCCCATGTGCCTGGCTGCCAATGACCATGACCTTGCAGATACTGAGTATTTCTTGGGCTATTTATTGAGGAAAATGCAAGAACACTCATGTTTTATTTTGCCAACACCAAATATGATGCAGCACTACAGTTTAAAATGAGAAGCAGAACAAAAGATTCTGTAAGGATTTTAGAGTATAGTTATCAGAGTATTCATTGGGATTGTTCTGGGTTACACCCATCCTGGGGGGAGGGCTGTGAGAGCCCTGCTTCCCCCAGGGGACACAATAAACCTGATCCAGGTGAACAGAGGGTCTTGATTTCCCCCTCCCAGGAGGAGTGGTCCCCCAGGTCAAAGGTGATCTTTCCACTGCCCCTTCCTGTCCAGCAAGCCTATAATAAGGAGAACACTGCTGCTAGCTCCCCTTTTTCTTCTGCCTCACCTGCTCAAGAGGATCAACAGCTGCAGCCAGTCTCCTGATTCCTCCACATGGTCAGGCCTGGCCTCTCCCTACTGCATCCACTCTTCTCTAAAGGACTGAAAATCCACATGCATCCAGGGAAATACAATCCTAATCCAGGCTTGGTTTTATATATTTTCCTATTTATCCTTATTCCTTACCCTTGTAAACCCTCCCTGTTACTGAGATATATATATATAGTTAAAAAATTTTGCTTCTATTTCCAAACAGACTGCAGATTGGTTTTGGTAGATTTACCTCCTTCTCTTTCCCCCTACTCCCCATTTTTTTTCTTTCTCTTCCTTTTTCCTTATCAGGGAAAAGGGTTAGGGTCGGGGCTTAGGGTAGGAGAAAAGAGAAGGAGATAAATCTACTAAAACCAATCTGGAGTCTGTTTGAAAGTAGAAGTAAATTTTAAAAACAAAAAATATATATATATAGCAGTAACAAGGAAGGAAGGGAGGGAGGAGGAGCTGGTGAGGGAGGAGGAATTCTCAATTTGTTACCATCTGAGCTCTTAAACTCCAGCTAAGGCTCAAACCACTACAGGGGTGTAAGCGCGCGCTGCGTGCTGTTCAAATAGTTACCGCAAAAGAAAGACAACTTAACAAGAAGGAGTAGGAAATCAAGCTACACAAGAGCAAGATGACCTGCCTGAAATAAGGAAAAAAGCCCCAAACAGACCAGAAATGAAGGCAGTAAGCCACTGCCATGTTTCTGGCACCCAGCTCCAAGCCCAGCAGGCCATACTGATCATATTTTCTTACCTGGATATATTTTCTTGTTTGAGATACATGAATTCCTGACACCTCTGCTTAGCCAGAGCCTTCCCTTTCAGGCAGGCTATTATGTTGTGCCTGGAGAACAGTGCTTCAAGGTGCTCCTGGTCACACTGATGTGTCTTTTCCATCGAGAAACAGAAGCCTTATTTGATCCAAAAAGAAGCTTCAGAGCTTAACCATAACAGTACATTTTAAAATCTCTGTTTACGGAGGAAGTTTGAATGGTCTTATGATCAACAATCTAACGGAGCATTCTAACTTCTAAACAGCTGCAAAATGGACTTTCACACAGGCTTCTAGAATGGGGACTCTGCGCTTACACAGACAGAGAGGTATGTGGATATTGCTTATTGATGGGCAGTATTCCCACTGGACACCACAGAAGTTTGCTCTGAGAATGCCATTTGTCTGCAAGAAGTTAAAGCCTGCCTGAAGTGTAGAATATCTTCTTGGCCTTCCTTCATCTTTACTACATAGGCAATTAATAATTCAAGATTCAGAAAACAGAAACAAAGAGGAGGAAACTCATCAAACATGTTTTTGCTTGATAAATGCAAAGACAAGTCTCCCCAAGGTATTAGTACCATTGAAAGATGATTGAAATTCTTGACCTTTCAGCAGCGCTGGTTATGGTTAGACTATAATGTATGTGATATGATCTCTTAGTGGGGCATCTTTTAAAGGGTCAGCTGCTCAGAGGAAAGGTTAATGGTTACTGGCATGTACAAAATGGGTTCTGCAAAACTTCAGCCAACTGGAAATCCTTGTCAGTTTGGAAGTATAATTAGATTATTCAGTGTAATTATGTATAGTATTTAATGACAGTTAAACAGAAGCAGACTAATATACTTCCAATATTCTATTCTCAGTCATTCTCAACCTAATCTATGTCCTATAAAACAGTCTGGGCATTGCTCAGTTTCCATAGCATACATTAATATCACAGCCTTGTCTAGCATGTGAAATACGACATGTTAACTGTTTATTTCAGGTTTTGAACCAAAGTGAATAGTTGCTATAGCAATTGCTACAGCACACATTAATTGACAGACTCTAATGATCCAGAACAATAATGGCTGAGCATTTTTAACACCTGTGTAGTGAAAGCAGAGGAGGGCATATTCCTGTAAGCTTGAAAACTACAGCTTTCCTGCTTGCACGTGGTTTGAAACTGAGTTCTGGAATGGTAGAAGATTTTCTGTACCATTGTCAAACTGAGCCAAGAAAAGAAAGGGGGGGAGGGAAAGGAAAAACCAACAACCAACACAAACAAACAACGTAGAGAAAGGAAGAATCAAATGCATCTAAGGCATATAATTAAGCCTTCTAAGCTGTTCATTGCAGCTGTGTGAAAACACCATTTTCAGTTCAAAAGCAGATGTATGAGATCTTCCCAGAACATTGTTATGTTATAGATGCACGAGTCTGAAGTGACATGCTGCAAACAAAATGTGTAGCAGCCTGTTTATATGCTCTGTGTTGTGCCACACACCTTTGATTGGTGTAATTTTTCTTTCTAGTCCACTCAGCTTATGTTTAGCTTACTGGAAGAACTGCTCTGTTTTGCTAACCGATAGCTCAGGACCAGAGAGGAGAACTCGCACTCATCACTTGTGAATAAACTAACCCCTGTACTCAGTATCAAACCAGAGAGGGATCTGGGTCATAACTTAAAATACAATATTGTACTCCTGTCAGAAGTTTCCTCACCTTTTGTCTTCCCTTTCCCACGGATCTTGACAATTATGACTTTGTTAGTAGAAACTTGCACTAACAAGATTAAGTTTACAGAGCAGAAGCTCTGAAAAGAAGCTTGATTACCTGTGTAGGGAAGGGCCATGTCTGACTGGGCTTCCTATGAACATTTCAAAGGATTTGGGCAAGAATGGAAGCTAATGTGCCAGATGAGGCTCTGAGCTGTACTTCTGAGATATGCTTCAGGTCATCAGGAAGGTGGAGAGACACTGTAGGACAAAACATGACTTGTCAGGGATTATGCAGCATAGTTTGGGGAGCATTGTTTCCAGCCAAGCAGACTGCAAAACACCCATATGCTTTCAATTGGTTTTATTTCTATACTGTATTCAATTGATGAAATTATGTATTTCATGCTCTATATGCAGAGAGAGAGAAAGTTATCCCCATTTTCCACTTTTCCAATGTAAAACTAAATTTAAGTTGACTTGTTCTCTGCAAACAGATGTGAAAATATAAATAAAGCTCAGTAGAATAATGTGTGAGAAACAGAAATACTGCATTCTCAGAAGCAGAGGAAACTCCTTGTTTTCCCACTTTCCAGCTCTTGTTTGGTTGATTCACTTCTGGTTTTTTTCCAACATGACTATGAATCTGATCAATGTATTCAGGCCACAGGAAACAGAGGGCAATAAAGACTGAAAGTGTGTGTTTGTTTTGACTAAAAGTGCTATTTCTCTACCACCCCTCCATAGGTATCTCATTTTTAGCCCATCTTAATTCAGCTAGGAATGGTGGTAGGAATGGCTCAAATTACTCCAATCGGCGCTGCGGCAAGTGAAGATGATGATCAAGAAGTGCCCACCCCTGACCTACGTGGACTTACCCAAAATATCTCAAGTTACATGTTACAAAAATAACTGTTACCTATGCCACTATGCAGTGGTGATAGCTACATGGGAAATGGCATTTATAAAACATCTTTGATCAATTCACCTGAACCCAGCTCACTAATCCATTTGGCCCGGGACAATTTCCAACAGTCCCGGTCTGTCAGCACTTCCAAACAGGTGCTATTTCCAAAATAAAGTCAGCCTTTCAGACAAATGTCTTCTTCCTTCCCTCAAGATGTGTCATAATTCTTTCCTTTGCTTTGCTCCTCTTCATAATTCCACTGATATGCAGTGGGATAGTAACTGTTTCTCAAAAAGGTGACTGAAGAAGTGGCAGATCCAGTAGCTGATAAACTGTCTTTAACTGGAGATGATAAAGGTTATTCACACTCCTGATCTGGGACTCCTGATTCTAAAGAATGTGGGAATCATGTATGCCTGGTGAAACATTATATTCAAAGGTGCCAAGTGTGTATATAGAACATACTTTCCCTGTCAGATTTTGTTTATACTCTTATGAAACTTCTGTGGGATGACATTCTGCAGTCAGTGGAATTGAGATTAGATTTTTATTTGACAGGGGACTATTTGAGCGAGGAAGAGGCAGGACGCTCCAGTGGTCTCATTTGCTTCAAATTCCCACCCACAAAATTGCCATAATTTTTCATGGGGCCAGGTTTTGTCTTGGAGAGTCACCTGTGATCATGCATAGTATGGGACCTTGTGTGAACGTGGACTTCTTTCATAAGCTGAAGTATTTGCACATATTAAGGCTGCTGCTCTCTGGCTGAGTTCCTCCAACACAACTCCCTTGAAGTGAGAGAGAGCTCTTGTAGCTCGTACAATGGTATAATTAGCTTTAGTACAGCTCTCTGCTGTTGCTGGTGAAGTGTTCTAGCTATGTAAATAGCTAGTTGAAATGCTTCTGTGCAACTCGGACATGCCCTGCAACACCGTGCACAGCAATGGCTGACGTTTTCCTATCTGCTTAGAGCAGCTGCCATTACAGAGGATAAATGCATAATCCTCTAGAGACTCTGCAGTAAAAACTTAAGATTTATTTCAATAAGCAGATTTTTATTTCCTTCCTATTCTATGGCATTTTCAGCTTGAGGTAAAATGTTACACAGTTGCAGAGAGACGAAAGAGCACCAGAAAGAAAACTGTTTAAAATGAGCTAAGACATTTCACAGTCATTTCCTTTCATTCCTGAGAAGTGTTGTACTAGCAGCTAAGGAATAGTTGGATATATGGCTTGGCTTTCTTTTTCTGTTACTTGAGTCTTTAAGACACAAGTTACACTATTATTTCCCAATCAATGCCAGCACTATTTTATGTAACACCAGAAATGCAGTTAGTTATAAAGGCAAATGCAGGAAGAGCATATGTCTCAGCCTGGAGAGGGAAACATTCTCAGTTCTTTTGAACATTCAAGTTTTGAAATTAGGGGCACAAAGGAGGCCAAAATATCAACAGCGAGGCTATTAATTACACACAGTGGATGGATCAGAAGGAGAGAGAGAAGAGGAAAGGAATTATATTACCAAAACCCCTCACCCCCCAAAACAGTTTGAGACTGTGGAGGAAAGGTGCTGCAGCTTTGGATGTAGAGGAGATGTCCCCTGAGCAGCCTCTTCAGCAACATGAGTTGCAGCAGGCAGAACTTAGGACACGGAGAGAGGATTCCTCGTGGTCTGCTTCTTCCAGGCTCCATGGTGATGCCTCTCTCATTTTTCTCTCCTGGTATTCTCTCTGTTTTTCTTCAGAGCAACATTGTCCAGGTCTTTTCCTTCTCCTGTGTTTTCCTTCTCCTGAGCCAGTAGTTGCTGAAGTCTTTTTATACAGTTTTTTAATCCTTAGGTGTGTGTCCAATTATCTTAACAGCATATTAACTGCTATGAATGGACTCACACCAGATATATTTAAATGGTGGATTTTGCATCTGTGCCTTGTATATGGCATTGTATATGAAAATCTTTTTGGACCCATTTCGACCTACTTATTCCATTACTTCAGATGGAGATGCAAAAGCTCAGCGCTACTGAGGCTGTGTAATAAAAGTCTAAGCCCACAGCCTTTGGAAGTGAAAACTTTTCCTGTAAGAAAAAGAAATTATGTAGAACTGGACATAAATTATGCAAATCAGTAACACTGTAGAAAAAGATCATAGAATCAATAAGGTTGGAAAAGACCTCAAGGATCACCAAAGTCCAACCTGTCACCCAACAACTCATGACTACTAAACCATGGCACCAAGTGCCACGTCCAATCCCCTCTTGAACACCTCCAGGGATGGTGACTCCACCACCTCCCTGGGCAGCACATCCCAATGGCCAACAACTCTTTCTGTGAAGAACTTTCTCCTCACCTCCAGCCTAAACATTCCCTGGTGCAGCTTGAGACTGTGTCCTCTTGTTCTGGTGCTGGCTGCCTGGGAGAAGAGACCAACCCCCACCTGGCTACAACCTCCCTTCAGGGAGGTGTAGAGAGCAATGAGGTCTCCCCTGAGCCTCCTCTTCTCCAGGCTAAGCAACCCCAGCTCCCTCAGTCTCTCATCATAGGGCTTGTGCTCGAGGCCTCTCCCCAGCCTTGTTGCTCTTCTCTGGACACATTCAAGTGTCTCAATGTCCTTCTTAAACTGAGGACCCCAGAACTGGACACAGTAATCAAGGTGTGGCCTAACCAGTGCTGAATACAGGGGAACAATGACTTGCCTGCTCCTGCTGGCCACACTATTTCTGATGCAGGCCATAGCACTGATCCTATAGCACTCAATAGACAATACAGAGGATTTTTTGTCATCCTACACAATTTGGCTGATAAAGCTGTATTTGGAACCTTTATAAAGAAACATTACAAAGAACATAGTGTATATCAAATTCCCCAATAATTTCCATTAGTCTGTATGGGACCTTAATGAAGTGTTAAAATAGGACAGTTTCATTAATTATATGCTCTACAGGTGTTTTTTCATTCCCAGGGGACAGGAGACACTGCTTTGAAAGATACATTTTTCTTCATTAATTTCCACTAAGAGAAGCAAAAAAGATCTGAAGCCTTCCCTGGAAGCATGTTTTCTTTTGAAAAAAGCAGCTGGTGATACAAGTTATTCCACACCATGTGCTTTCTGACTTCTGTTGTTTGAAAAGAGCTGCTTAGAAAACCCACTCACTGCCATCCTGTGGACCTGCTTTTGCTTTTGTTGTTTTGTCTGAGCACTAATGAATGGATATTTTTCCTTTAACAACTCACATTTTGTTGTATTAAAAGAGGCATCGTTATCAGGTAGTTACATGATGTCTTGGGTTGGGCAGGCAGAAGCTATGTTAGCCCTCCCCAGAGAAGTAAAATAGAATTAGAATTATAGAATTAACCAGGTTGGAAATGACCTTTGAGATCCTGAAGTCCAATCTATCATCCAACACCACCTAATCAACCAAACCATGGCACCAAGTGCCTCATACAGCCTCTTCTTAAACACCTCCAGGGATGGTGACTCCACCACCTCCCTGGGCAGCACATCCCAATGGCCAATCTCTCTTTCTGTGAAGAACTTCTTCCTAACATCCAGCCTAAACTTGCCCTGGCACAGCTTGAGACTGTGTCCTCTTGTTCTGGTGCTGGTTGCCTGGGAGAAGAGACCAACCCCCACCTGGCTACAACCTCCCTTCAGATAGCTGTAGACAGCAGTAAGGTCTCCCCTGAGCCTCCTCTTCTCCAGGCTAAGCAACCCCAGCTCCCTCAGCCTCTCCTCACAGGGCTGTGCTCCAGACCCCTCCCCAGATTTGTTGCCCTTCTCTGGACACCTTCCATAAAAATGCTCCACACACAGAATTGGAAAGTCAAATGCAAATACTATTTACAAACACAGACAAAACCATACAAAGTACACAGAATCACCAAATCACCAAGGTTGGAAGAGACCTCAAAGATCATCGAGTCCAACCTGTCACCACAGACCTCATGACTAAACCATGGCACCAAGTGCCACGTCCAATCCCCTCTTGAACACCTCCAGGGATGGTGACTCCACCACAATCATATTCAGCCTTGGCCCAGTTCTCTCCAACAGGGTTTTACCAAAACCTCACCAGGCCAACACTTTCCAAACCTTTCCCCCCAGCCAGGCCAAAACCCAAGCCTCAATGCTTCACAACCTCTAACCTCCCACTCCACCCTCTGCCCCATACCTCCCTACCTAGGCCCAAATGGCGCAGCAAAAATTGGCCAGGCTGCTCAAACCTGAAGGCCCAGAGTACAAAAAAGAGATAGCAGTCTGCACCAGGAGCAGGAGAGAGGGAGAGAAGGGCAGAATAGTCTGTGATGCCTGTTTATATAGGGGTGCAGGCTGATGGGAATGAAATAATGACAATTACATTTTCCTGTGTCCACCTCCTGGGCTATCTAGTCCCTGGAGGACTGTAATGGTTAAGAATAGAATGGAATAGAATAGAATAGAATAGAATAGAATAGAATAGAATAGAATAGAATAGAATAGAATAGAATAGAATAGAATAGAATAGAATAGACCAGACCAGACCAGACCAGACCAGACCAGACCAACCGGTTGGAAGAGCCCTCAAGATCATTGTGTTTAACCCATCTGGCTAAGCTGTCAGCTCGTGGCTTGGGACTGCAACACTCTCTGCTGGTTAGGAACTGGCTGGAGGGCAGAGCCCAGAGAGTGGTGGTGAATGGTGCCACAGCCAGCTGGCAGCCAGACACCAGTGGTGTGCCCCAAGGATCAGTGCTGGGCCCCATCCTCTTTAGTATCTTCATTGATGATCTGGATGAGGGGATTGAGTCAGTCATCAGCAAATTTGCAGATGAGACCAAGTTGGGAGCAGATGTTAGTCAGTTAGAGGGCAGAAGGGCTCTGCAGAGGGACCTCGACGGACTGGACAGATGGGCAGAGTCCAACAGGATGGCATTCAACAAATCCAAGTGCCAGGTGCTGCACTTTGGCCACAGCAGCCCCATGCAGAGTTACAGGCTGGGGTCAGAGTGGCTGAGAGCTGCCAAACAGAAAGGGACCTGGGGGTGCTGGTTGACAGCCACCTAAACATGAGCCAGCAGTGTGCCCAGGTGACCAAGAAGGCCAATGGCATCCTGGTCTGCATTAGGAATGGTGTGGCCAGCAGGAGCAGGGAAGTCATTGTGCCCCTGTACTCTGCATTGGTTAAGCCACATCCTGAGTCCTGTGTCCAGTTCTGGCCCCTCAGTTTAAGAAGGACATTGAAACACTTGAACGTGTCCAGAGAAGGGCAACGAGGCTGGGGAGAGGCCTTGAGCACAGCCCTGTGAGGAGAGGCTGAGGGAGCTGGGGTGCTTAGCCTGGAGAAGAGGAGGCTCAGGGTTGACCTCATTGCTCTCTACAACTACCTGAAGGGAGGTTGTAGCCAGGAGGGGTTTGGTCTCTTCTCCTAGGCAAGCAGCACCAGAACAAGAGGACACAGTCTCAAGCTGTGCCAGGGGAAGTTTAGGCTTGAGGTGAGAGAAAAGTTCTTCACAGAAAGAGTGATTTGCCATTGGAATGTGCTGCCCAGGGAGGTGGTGGAGTCACCATCCCTGGAGGTGTTTAAGAGGAGACTGGATGAGGCACGTGGTGCCATGGTTTAGTTGATTAGATAGTGTTGGGTGATAGGTTGGACTTGATGATCTCAAATGTCTTTTCCAACCTATTCTATTCTATTCTATTCCATTCTATTCTATTCTATTCTATTCTATTCTATTCTATTCTATTCTATTCCATTCCATTCCATTCCATTCCATTCCATTCCATTCCATTCCATTCCATTCCATTCTAAAATGAAAATGGCTTAACCTTAGAAGCTTCTTAGGTAATGAGAATAACAAGATGGAAAAAAACCCCCAAGAGCCCAGTAACGTGACCAAAGCTTTGCACATTTCTAAAACGAGAAGCACAGTCACTGCGGAGTCATGGTGGAAACTTCACAATACCACAAACCCAAACAGCATAAGACCGCCTACCTGCCTGCCCTTTTTTACCTCTGGATACAAATACTGTGTAATTGATAGACACCAACTATGGAAATAGTTAACAACAGCAGAAAAATAAAGTTTTCCATGGGCCTCATTTTTTTCAGAAGCTGTCTTAGCTTCGTAAATAGCTCTGGTTCCATTAAATGCAGAAGATGCTCTGCAGCTATCTGCTGCAACCTGGGGAAGGCTGCAAACTGGGGCTGACAGTGCTCAGACACATGCCACACAGGAAAGAAGGGACTTCCAAGAGCCAAGGGGACTCAGCCAGTTTCCTACTCCTTTCTTGGCTTCTGGACTTGAGATTATACACTGGGAAACAGTTGGGGCAGTTTTGGTACTGCTGCACTACAGGCATGTTTAAGAGGATGCCAGCACCTCAAAATTGAGCAAACCCACATCTGCAAACCCTCACCTGCAGAGTACATCAGAGGCATTATATGGAATAGAAGGGCAACGAGGCTGGGGACAGGCCTCAAGCACAAGCCCTACAAAGAGAGGCTGAGGGAGGTGGGGTTGCTTAGCCTGGAGAAGAGGAGGCTCTGGGGAGAGCTTATTGCTGTCTACAACTACCTGAAGTGTGGTTGTAGCCAGGTGGGGGTTGGTCTCTTCTCCCAGGCAACCAGCACCAGAACAAGAGGACACAGTCTCAAGCTGCACCAGGGGAAGTTTAGGCTGGAGGTGAGGAGGAAGTTCTTCCCAAAGAGAGTCGTTCACCATTGGAATGTGCTGCCCAGGGAGGTGATGGAGTCACCATCCCTGGAGGTGTTCAAGAGGGGATTGGACGTGGCACTTGGTGCCATGGTCTAGTCATGAGGTCTCTGGTGACAGGTTGGACTTGATGATCTTTGAGGTCTCTTCCAACCCTGGTGATTCTGTGACTCTGTTGACTTTTGACATCAGGCCACTTTTACTGCAGCCATGGATGGGATTATGAAGAGGACACCTCAGTGTTTGCTAACCACAAGAGAGATGCCCTGTTTCACACCACACACACTGAGGAGACTATACAAAACGTCCTTGGGAGTTATGGAAAATAGATTCTTGGTTTAACTCTGTTCCATGTTGAGTTACTGCTGCATACTGTTTTAAAAATTATTTTTCATTTATTGATTACAGTTTTTACACCCTTAGGGGACACCCACTGAGTCAGCTCACAATTACTTGTCATTTATGAGCTGGAGTTTGCTTTCATGTTAGCACAGCCATGCCTCAGTGCCTCGTGAGAACACAAGGCTCTATGTATTAGCAGTGCACACTAAAAGCCTATTTAGAACTTACCCTGGCTCACACTGTCAAATCTTTTTCTGTTGTTTTTGCTATCATTAGATCCACTGAAACATCTGCAGCCTGCCCACTAAACAGAAGTGCCTGACTTAGAAGAGAATGAAAACAGCTCTTGCAGATTCTGTGTTTACAGCACGTCATATGGCACAGCTTGTTCAGACTATCTTGGAAGTTCAGTTGTGTTCCAAAGTAAAAATCATCCAAAATAAAAAAATCCAAATCTAAGGTTTCTGGTTTGCAAAATGTTCAGCCCTGCTTCCTTTGAGTAAAGCTGACCTGGAAAAAGGGCTTTGTCTGGGTAACTCTGACATAGGGGATGGGTTCGATTTTCAGCTGAAATAATGATACTTGTGCAGCCATGGAGGTATGGCGCTGCCTTGCTTCAAGAACAGTCAGTGCTGCTTGGGAAGGATTAATGTTTCCACTGCAACCTGTGGGTACACAGGAATAGAAAATTAGAATAGAACAGAACAGAACAGAACAGAACAGAACAGAATAGAATAGAATAGAATAGAATAGAATAGAATAGAATAGAATAGACCAGACCAGGTTGGAAGAGACCTTTGACATCATCGCGTCCAACCCACCATCCAACACCATCTAATCACTAACCCATGGCCCAAGCACCTCATCAATCCTCCTCCTAAAACCCCCAACGATGGCGACTCCACCACCTCCCCAGGCAGCACATTCTCTATGAAGAATTTCTTCCTAACATCCAGTCTAAACTTCCCCTGGTGCAGCTTGAAACTGTGTTCCTCTTGTTCTGGTGCTG
>CM037640.1:2053649-2093777 GCA_015227895.2 Colaptes auratus
AAACAGTGTGTGGTCTTTATTGCACTCAGAACATTACTGTGTTATGGCATGTTAAAGCAGATATTATTCCGTGCCCTCATTTTCAGAATATTGTTGTTGTCCATGTCTGGTAAAATCCTTAATTTTTGGAGGCATCACATTACAGAGGAGATTCCTCTGACAGAAAGCAAACTTCAATTTTCGCCTTTTTTTCTTTCTAGTATTTGTTCTTATTTTAAAACTGTGTGGTTTAAAGCTGTGGTTTAGTGTCTAAAAGAGAGTGTCCTGTTCAAAACTGCTAGGGATGCCTGGAGCAAAGGGCACAGGAATTGAATGGGCATGTGACTTAAGTCCTGGTGGTATAGCATTATATGGAATAGAATAGAATAGAATAGAATAGAATAGAATAGAATAGAATAGAATAGAATAGAATAGAATAGAATAGAATAGACCAGGCCAGACCAGAACAGACCAGACCAGTTTGGAACAGACCTCCAAGATCATTGTGCCAACCTATCACTCAGTCTCTTCCTAACACCTCCAGTGATGGCGACTCCACCACCTCCCTGGCAGCACATTCCAATGGCCAAGCTCTCTTTCTATGAAGAACTTCTTCCTAACATCCAGCCTAACCCTTCCTGGTTCAGCTTGAGACTGTGTCCTCTTGTTCTGTGCTGCTTGCCTGGGAGAAGAGACCAACCCCCACCTGGCTACAACCTCCCTTGAGACAGTTGTAGACAGCAAGAAGATCTCCCCTGAGCCTTCTCTTTCCAGGCTAAGCAACCCCAGCTCCTCAGCCTCTCCTCACAGGGCTGTGCTCCAAACCCCTCCCCAGCTTTGTTGCCCTTCTCTGGGCACTTTCCAGCAAGTCAACATCTTTCCTAAACTGAGGAGCCCAGAACTGGACACAGGACTCCAGGTGTGGCCTAGGCAGTGCTGAGACAGGGTGAGAAGGAACACAGTTTTGTGGTTTTATCTTCTGTCATTGGCACCGAAAGGATTTCTCTGGATAATGTAACAGGTTCTGATACAATGAGCATGGATCCTCTGTAACATATTGCATTTCAGTGTGAGAATCTTTCAGGTCAATTTTTTCAAACTGCTTCTTAGATAAGCATTGATAATGCAATAAAGTTATTTCAGATAGCTGAAAGAAGGCTACATAATATCCTAGAAAATATTTAGAGGTAAGCAAATAATCTCTGAGATTCTGATGCACAGAAGTTACATCATCTTTTAAAAGCAAATGGTACTTCTCTAGATATGCAAACTGCAGTAAACCCAACCCAGAATTCAGCAAGAGTTTCTGCTTTCTTATTGAATGAGAACTGCTGTGGCTGGGGGCGATTCTGCAGCTCCCTTTGTTAACTCAAGGACACAGACAACTTAATTTTCAAAAGCAACCAACTTGTGTGTTGGAATGCCTGAACATTTGGATGCTCACAGGAACACACCTTTAAAAATCTGAGGATGTGCTACTTCCTGCAAACTCAAGCTCTTTGTGGTTTATGGTTTTGGGACCCATCCTGTTCAATATCTTTATTGATGAGCTGGACGAGGGGATTGAGTCCATCATCAGTAAATTTGCAGATGACACCAAGTTGGGGGCAGATGTTGATTGGTTAGAGGATAGAAGGGCTCTGCAGAGGGACCTTGACCAGCTGGACAGATGGGCAGAGTCCAACAGGATGGCATTCAACAAGTCCAAGTGCCAGGTGCTGCACTTTGGCCACAACAGTCCATGCAGTGCTACAGGCTGGGTCAGAGGGGCTGGAGAGCAGCCAGGCAGAGAGGGACCTGGGGGTGCTGGTTGACAGCCAGTGGAACATGAGCCAGCAGTGTGCCCAGGTGGCCAAGAAGGCCAATGGCATCCTGGCCTGCACTAGGAATAGTGTGGCCAGCAGGAGCAGGGAATTCATTCTGCCGCTGTGCTCAGCACTGGTTAGGCCACACCTTGAGTCCTGTGTCCAGTTCTGGGCCCCTCAGTTTAAGAAGGACATTGAGACACTTGAACATGTCCAGAGAAGGGCAACGAGGCTGGGGAGAGGCCTTGAGCACAGCCCTGTGAGGAGAGGCTGAGGGAGCTGGGGTTGCTTAGCCTGGAGAAGAGGAGGCTCAGGGGAGACCTTCTTGCTGTCTGCAACTATCTGAAGGCAGGTTGTAGCCAGGTGGAGGTTGATCTCTTCTCCTAGGCAACCAGCACCAGAACAAGAGGACACAGTCTCAAGCTGTGCCAGGGGAAGTTTAGGCTGGATGTTAGGAAGAAGTTCTTCATAGAAAGAGAGCTGCCCATTTCTAGTTTTCCTCCATTTCCCCTAGTCCTATCACTCCCTGACACCCTAAAAATTCCCTCACCAAATGACGTTTTATTCCATTTTCTGCTTTGCTTCTAGCTAAGCAAGCTGACTGAAAAGATCCTCTGTTTTCTAGCCAGTCTTACAAAAGCATTTTGCTCTGCAGAAAAATGGCATCGAGCGTTGCTTATGGTGAAATGCTGACTTGTCACATTACACTTACTGAGCCAGGAGGGGGAAAAGAAACGCTGACACATCTGCAGATGGTGATGCTTGCCTTGAACTCACCGGTATGACGAACAGTGACATTGCTGTCTTAATGTACTGCTGACAAGCGCTGCACTCATTAACCTTTGGTGAAACAAGATCTCACTTTGTTCACATCAAAGCTCCTTGATGCCAGTGCTCAGAGACTGTTTTTTTTTTGGTGCTGATTCAGACATCAGCTATTGTTGAAAACATGCTCTCTCCCTTCCAGTGTTTCACTGCCCATGAGGATTTATAAGTGCTGATCATTATCAATCTGCACATGGAGTCTGAAGCCAAGAATGTGTGTTCAATTTCCACAGAGTTATTCTTTTTTTTTAAAACAGAGATTTAAAGTGTAACTTAGGTTTATTTAAACGCTTGAAAATGATCATTCTCGCGGATGGGCGGCAGGATGCTGTCATGAACCCAAGGATGCATTTGAGTGATCCCCTCGTCCTTTTTGAGACCACTGGAACAGTTACAGAAACATTTACAGCATTTAAAATGACACACAGTGGAAGCAAACCGTAGTGGGCAGAGCGGCACTGAACTGTGAAATATTCCATGCTAACAGTGGCATAGCCTGGATTAGACCTGAGGTGTCCTCATTTCTGATATGCTCTGCATATAGTGATCAGCGTTGCCTTCTTAGCGGTGTTAGGAGCTCACCTCACTGCTCTTTGCATAGTAAATAACGTGTCACCTAGCAAAGAAATCCCGATTCACTGTCTCTAATCTAGGAATAATCTATGCCACAGTGTAACTTTTAGTTTGGCCTTTGCTTGGCATGAGCAGTACCTTCATTTTACTATGAGATAAACGAGGAGGGAGCAAGAAGGAAAAGGAAGAAGTTTGGGTTTGTAGGTGAATATATAAATTTTCAGTACTGAAAAACTATGAGATCAGAGGTGAATGTTCTCACAGTTGCTTTCATGTTTGTTATTTTAGAGGCTAGCACAATATTCACAGATGACCTCTAATGACATTCTTTCCACTTTATGCTTTATTTTTTCAAACTTGCATTAAGGGACTTTGCAGGTTTTGCATTTGCTGTGTTCAGTTTTTAACGTTTTTGCCCCCACACTTAGGTTTAAATTATTCCAGCTGGCATACATCTTGGGAAACGTCTTGGGGAAACAGCTGAAGTGGGAATTCTAATCTGCAGCTGTGCAGAGGAGGTGCATCTGATTAGAGAGTGGTGCCAGAATTCTAGCAAAAGGCTGTGTCATGCTTCAAGCTTTGTGGAATAAAGTATCTCCATCAGTAGTGGTCTTAAGAAAAACATTTGAATGAAGGAAAGTAAAATCACCTTGAAAACAGTGTTTGCTGTTTCTGACTCTGGCAGAGAGGGGACAGCAGAGGTAAAGTTAAAGAAAGTGTAACTAGATTAGACGCAGGCAGGATTAGTTCCATGGGAAACGCAGGAAGTACTGTTAGTTTGCTTAGCACTGAAGTTCACCTGTCCCCTTAGTGAGTGATGATAGCCTGAGAGCCTGATCATCCACACTAGACCAGCTTTACAAGATGAGCATGTGAAATTCATAGAATAACAAGCTTACATGAAATACGACCGTGCCGCTCTACAGCAGCACAATGGAAAGTGCATCCGAGAACGCTCGGGGAATATGATCAAGCATAGCTGATACAGAGGCCTTGAAAGGTGGTAGTAAATACACTAATTTAAAGACTTTCACCTGTTGCTCTAAATCACTCATATCCCACAGCATGTCTGCAGCACTGTGACCCCTGGCACGAAGTGAAGAACATCAAAGAAAGAAGTCAGCAGATCAAGTCTCAGGTGGGTGTTGCACCGTTACATGGATAAAAGAATTGTCAGTAAGTTAGAAAATAGGTGAAACTGGGATATTCTAAGCCTGATATGACTGACCCAGCAATATTAGTAGACTGATGCTGTTTGTGCAGAATCATATAGAAGGCATTCTAAAAGACCGTTTGGAATGTGTTTTATAGTCTCTCGAAGAGGCATGAAAATATGTGGGCTGTCTATTGCTCATTGAGTAAATTTGCTCATTGAGCGAAATTGCTCATTGTTGTTGCTGTTGTTATTGGGTTTTTTCAGTCAAAGAACTTGCTGTCTCTGACAGTACTTATAATCACAAGTGAAAATAAGATTCTTAATTAGTTTCTATCAATCAGGTTATTTGTTTTGAGATGATCCATCATAAAATGCACTGTCTTTGCTCTCTGCTGCCAGGCTGCTTACTGCTCCCTATTTACTGTCAGGCACCACCTGCTGAATGGCTGTTTTCTCTGGAAATATACACATGCTACTTCCCTTCTAAAAATGTTCTTTTGCTTTTAGGTACAATTTGTACAGACTGTTTTTAAGCAGCAGTAGAATTGCTCCATGGAAACAAACAGTAGTTAAAATGGGAGAGAAGACTATTCATGATCAGAGCCAAGCAGCCTGCAAACATGCGCTCTGGGTATCTAATATCAGGCCAATTGCAGCAGTGTTTGACTCTGTACTGTATGATCTGTTGTTACTGAACCAGAAAAAAATCTGTTAGAAACGTTAATCACTTCTAATAACTGAATCCTAACATCACAATGCTTTTGGAACCAGACTAAAATCACTTTCACAGAATCAGTTTGTAGGGTATTTTTCTGAACTAAGGGAAACTTCAAGAGTTAAACAGATCCTTATGATAATGCTGAAGACATGAGTCTGACACTGATCTCAGGTATTTCAATATGGTCTTGGACATTAGTAACTTTGGAGAACATTCTGTGTCATCCTTACACAGGGCTCAACAATATCTGTGGTTTCATAGCAGTAACTGATTGCAAAACCAGAGCCATGTCCAGTCCCCCCACTGCACCAGCTATCAGCCCTCTCTGCTTATACCTAGTTACATCCTGTCTTGCTAATGCTGGCAAAAACATGCTTCAGTCCTCTGAGCGTTCAATGCAAGAGTGTCCTAAGTGTGAAAATTCTGTCAAGCAGGGGATTGGTGTTTGAAGTGGGCTTTTAGCATTCCAGTCATGATTTCTAGTTGGTAACTTTAAAATATGTTTTCTTGTGTTATTAATTTTAAGGTTAAGTTGGTGGTTACTTTTCTGGCAGTGAAGCATTTAGAGAAAAAAAAGATCATTGCAGTCTCCTCCAAGTGGCAAGAACATATTTTGTTTAAACTTGTTTGAGAAGTGATTTCAGTGAGTTAGGAATGCTTTCTACAGCGTTTCTATGTACAGTCTCCAGGATTTTGTCATTCAGTGTGTATCACAGGAGTTCAGATTTCATAGTGCTCTTGAGCAAAGTGTGTTTCCAAGACAAACAGAAGTCTGATGGTTGCACTGAAATGCAGCATGGCATAGTTCCACTGACATGCCCAAGTTGGATGAATGCCAGCGGCACATGGGCCTGGTGGAGACATGGTGGTCTCTGCTGGAAGGGAGAAAGGGCATTTTCTGGAAGAAAGAAATGCATAATGTTATATTCAGCTCTGGAGACAGTCAGTTATGGTAGTCAACATTTACTTGGCTAGCTGTGTGCAGACGCTCATCTGGCAGGACCTGACAATGATTTCTGGAAGCAATAAAACCTGCCTTCTTGAAATGCCACTGCTACCCAGCCCTACAGACAAAGACTTCCTAGCACTTATTAGAAGATGTCATTCAGTGGCAGAGGAGACACCTTGTTTCCTGCCTGAGGATATTTGTCATTTTCAAATCAGCCTGGTTTTGGTCTTTCCCAAGCTAACGTAAGCCAAGACCTCTTCTGCCCTGAATTATTTTCCTTATTCATCTTAGTTACTCTGTCTGGTTCGATATAAAGAAGTCTTCACAATGAGTAACAGTGTATAGGATTGTTCAGTGATATTTTTGTCCAAGGAGGCTGTGGGCACAGTTCTAGTAGACCTCTGGTTTGTGCATATGAAGGTCGAAAGGTTACTCTGCTGTGCTAACAAAAAGAAACATGGGCTTTAAATAAACACTATGCTCAATATAGTAAGCTACCTTTTACTGCTTTTTTCCACCAGCTAAGGGTAAGGTATAATTTCTCATTGCTCCTTTCTCCTACTTCAGCCACTACTGCCATAGCTGTCAAAAGGGTGGAGGAGGGGAATTAGGCAAGCATGTAGATGTGAGAGGCAAGGGGGAAGCTGGGCACCTAAAATATGAGCAGCTCTAAGCTAAAGGTTTCTCTGAACTCATCCCAATTTAGACTCTACTTAAAGCTTAAAGTGTCTGGGTATAGAATTACAGACTCACAGAATGTTAAGTCTTGGCACTAGACATTCCAAATTACTCCTTTGTCAAACTGTGACACAGGTTTCAAGGACATACTCAAATCTGAGGGCACTGAGTTGGGCTGCTTTCTATACTGCAGACAGATGCTGGGAAGCTGCCTGGAATCTGGGAATTTTGCCTGCTGTCAAAGCTGTTTGAAATGCCATATTGTAATTTTTTCAACCTCTCTTTTCCCATCACTGCTGATTACCACTGATACTAGCCTGGAAATGGAAATGCTTCCCTATATAATAATGCAATACTACAGCATCCAAGCATCACCAGGGCAGCCTTTCTGCCTGCTACACTGCGGTTTTGCAGTGCCTGCCGGGCAAGCTTCATGGCTTCATGGGCTGGTGCCACAGGTCCAAACTCTTGACGGGAATAGTGAGGTTAAATACTTTCTATTGAGATGAAGTCCTTGTTACAGAATATATGAATTCTAGAAAATTAGTAATATGAATGTAATAAAAATATTGATGAGTTTTCATTAATATGAAAAATTGCCACCTGGGCACACTGCTGGCTCATGTTCAGCCAGCTGTCACCAGCACCCTCAGGTCCCTTTCTGTTTGGCAGCTCTCCAGCCACTCTGACGCCAGCCTGTAGCTCTGCATGGGGTTGTTGTGGCCAAAGTGCAGCATCCAGCCCATCTGTCCAGCTGGTCAAGGTCCCTCTGCAGAGTTCTCCTACCCTCTAACCGATCAACATCTGCTCCTAACTTGGTGTCATCTGCAAATTTATTGATGACTGACTCAATCCCCTCATCCAGATCATCAATAAAGATATTAAACAGGATGGGGCCCAACACTGATCCCTGGGGGACCATTAGTGACTGGCTGCCAGCTGGATGTGGCACCATTCACCACCACTCTCTGGGAAAACCAGGACAGTGTCAAGGACCAGGCCCATGCTAAATGCTTCTACCTCCTGTATACAAGCAGCTGAAGGTTTCTGTAGAAGCCAAGACAAAGAACTTTCTCCTGAATCTTTTTCATCTTAGCTTGCAAAATGTAATTTTTATCAATTCATGTGATAAATGCTCTAAGGCAGCAGGAAAAGGAATGTATCTGAAAATGAGACTATAGTTGGTACAGTCTGTTTCTCTTTGTAACATGTATTAGCTCCCAAATGCTGCTCAGCTTGTTCCAGTTTGATGGTTTTTGTTTGTTATTGTTGTGGGTTTTTTATCATTGTTTGGTTTGGTTTTATTTGCAGCATATAGGCAATATAGACAATCAAGGCACTGTGTAACTTCCTCTCATAGCATAAGGCCAGAGTGGAACTAATGGCCTGCATTAGGAATAGTGTGGCCAGCAGGAGCAGGGAGGTCATTGTGCCCCTGGACTCTGCATTGGTTAGGCCACACCTTGAGTCCTGTGTCCAGTTCTGGGCCCCTCAGTTTAAGAAGGACATTGAGACTCTTGAAGGTGTCCAGAGAAGGGCAACGAGGCTGGGGAGAGGCCTCGAGCACAGCCTTGTGAGGAGAGGCTGAGGGAGCTGGGGTTGCTTAGCCTGGAGAAGAGGAGGCTCAGGGCAGACCTTCCTGCTGTCTGCAGCTACCTGAATAGAGGTTGTAGCCAGGTGGAGGTTGATCTCTTCTCTCTAGCAAGCAGCACCAGAACAAGAGGACACAGTCTCAAGCTGTGCCAGGGGAAGTTTAGGCTGGAGGTGAGGAGAAAGTTCTTCACTGAGTCATTCATCATTGGAATGTGCTGCCCAGGGAGGGGTGAGTCACCGTCCCTGGAGGTGCAAGAGGGGACTGGATGTAGCACTTGGTGCCATGGTCTAGTCATGGGTCTGTGGTGACAGGTTGGACTCGATGATCTGTGAGGTCTCTTCCAACCTTGGCAATACTGTGATACTGTGATACGAGGGGGAAAGTGTGCTTTACCATGCCAGAAAAAGAAAAGTACACAAAGTTCAGGATTTTAAGTTAAAGAACACAAAGTTTGAAGTTCAAAAATCAAACAACTTTCTCTGATGCCTGGGGCCAGTTTTCAAAACCAGAGTTTTTTCTTAAATAAAAAACCAAAACAATACAAACAACCAACCAACACTCCCCCCAAAATAAAAACACCTCCAAAACCAACCAACCAACCGAAAAAAAACAGCTAGAGGAAACAGTCTCCACAGATGTCCTTTTATTATTCCCTTACTTTGATGGACCTCTTCTTCCCTGGACTTTTTACTCCTGACTAGTAATCCTGGCCTGCTAATCCTTACCCTTAAACTCTGGTGCATTATAATTAACTTGCAATCTCTCATGACTCTGATTTTTATGTATTAAATGCATGCCTTGTTATGGACTCAGTACAGCATAAGTCACTGGTTTGACAACGAATGAATTCCAGAGCTTGGAAGAGAGATTTATTGATCCTGAAGTTAAATGACCCCCTCTTTGCAGGACTTAAGTGACATTAAGTGACATTTCAAGAGGGGATTGGACGTAGCACTTGGTGCCATGGTCTAGTCATGGGGTCTGTGGTGACAGGTTGGACTCGATGATCTTTGAGGTCTCTTCCAACCTTAGTGATGCTGTGATGCTGTGATTAAAGACTTGTTGATATAGAGAAATTTAATTTGTCAAATGCTTAAAAAAATACTTTCCAATGATGTTCACAGACTTGAATCTCAATGAATCTCAACTGGTTGAGATCGTAAGGATTTATGTCTGGTTTAACTTAGTGGACTTTAAGCTCAAGAATCACCTGAACTATTGTACCTATTACCCTGCAATACGGTTCCTCTGGCAAGGAGGCCTTCCTTGATCTGTCTGTGAGGTGATGATTCTCAACAGAGAAATGATGAGCCTGTTTATGAAACAGAAAAAGTGGAATTTCTTAAAGCTCCTTTCAAGAGAGATGGTGAATGGCTCATGGGATAAGGAAGCTTTCCTAAACTTGGAATCAAATGAATCACATTTAACACCAGAATTATTTAAAAAGTCAAAATCAAAACTGTAACAAGGAGAGCAGAGAGGGCAGGATCTTACATTTCTTGAAGCTTGTGCTTCAAAACCAAAATGTTTGTTCCAAATAAGTCAGCCTCTCATTGTTTTTCCAGATCTTGATGACAGCAAACAAACTCTGGATATTTAAGGTCTTGTTTCTGCGAGAAATAACGAGCTGCCTTTAGAGCAACCAGCGGTGTGCCTTTCGGATGGGCAAGGTGCACTGCAATTCACTCTTGCCGAAAGGCCTTTTGGCTTTACTGGCAGGAAAATTAAGCAAAAGCAACAATGTGCTGCCAAAGGGCAAAGGACTTGGATCTAAAAACATCTCCACCAGAAATTTGTATTTCAAGCCATCAGTCTGGAAGTTTTTCCACAGCTTTGGTTAAAGTGAAAAGGGGAGAACAGAGCCTAAAATTCAGAAGAGATCAGTGAGTTCACTGGTAAAGTCATAGGAAAATTTGTCTGTATCCATTTATTGCAAAATAGTGACATGCTCCCCTTCTACAAAGTTTGAAATGCATGAGGGGTCTCTTGAAAAGTCGTGATTCAGCCCCAGGTGCTGAAAAACAAGGTTTTCACTCAAAGGCAATGGGAACGCTGAGGGCTGGCTGAGAAGAAGAGCACTTAAGTTTATCACCTAATTTTAAGAAGGTCTGAAGAGGGGATGTTCCTGTGAGTGCACAGGAGAAGCCTCAGAAGACAGCAGAGCCTGCTGGGACCAGTGTGGACTAAGGCTCTGTCTCTTTAGAAGCAGAACCGTTGCTTCTGTGAGAAAACCTGGCTGTTTGCTGCAGCCCTAATAGGGAGTAAAGAAATAGTGTGAGCCCTGGGCCAGTGTGAGGGGGAACAGACTTCATAGCTCTGGGTGCTCCTAGCTGCAGAAGAGAGGTGTGTAAAGGCAAAGAACTGAATGCTGAGGGGTGAAGTGGGAGCTAGGGACAGCCACCTTAGCAAGGAAGGAGCTGCCCAGATAGTCTGTCAGTAGGTTCATTAACCTGTGGCTTCACTGTCTGTTTAGGATATCAGGTGATAGGACTAGGTAGGGGGAATGGAATGCAGCTGGCGGTGGGGAGATCCAGGCAGGATGCGAGGAGGAGGTTCTTCCCCATGAGAGTGGTGAAGCCCTGGAATGGGTTGTCCAGGGAAGTGGTTGAGGCCCCATCCCTGGAGGTGTTTAAGCCCAGGCTGGATGAGGCTCTGACCAGCCTGATCTAGTGTGAGGTGTCCCTGCCCATGGCAGGGGGGTTGGAACTAGCTGATCCTTGTGGTCCCTTCCAACCCTGACTGATTCTATGATTCTATGAAATCCGGGACTTGAATTGAAGGGAAATTGTACTGTTAGAGATCTGAAAACAAAGGACAGATTGAATGGCAGTAGGACAAAAGGGACAAGGTCTTTCTGCTGTCCCCCAGTGGCCACTTTCTCTGACACATCTCACTGTTTTCATTCAGGGTCCTCCCTACAGACACCTGCCCTCACTCAAAAAGGCCCAGTGGAAGGTAGACAGTTGCCCAGGACTCAAAAATTTGGGGTATTTGAGAAGATCTCTCTGTCTTAAGGCAGTAAATTCTCTTGAGAAAAGAAAAATGCTTATGGCTGAGATCCCTTACCATAAATGCTTCAGGCAGTTGTTGCCCCTCAAAGAAAAGTGAATATCCATGAGCTAGCTGCTTCTGTTTAAACTGCTATCAGTCTAAAGAACCATGACACCTGTAATTGTTATGGGGTGCTCCAAACCCCTCTTCCCACTCTTCCATCAGCAGAGATTTGAAAAGGGAAAGGCAAAGGCATGAAATTGCCTTCCAAGGTACAAAATTGCCTTCCCCTGGGGACAGGCACCGATTCTTCCCTCCGGGGTGGAGGTCCCTCACAGGTATTTATCCATGGGGGAAGTCCACAGGGTTTGGGAACGATGATTAGCGGTGTGCTTTGCGCCCAGTATACATTGGCCCTGGACAGATTGTCTAGGAAAGCCTTAGAGTGACCAGAAAGCGGTCGGGGCTCACTCCCATATTCTGCTCTCATTTTCCACTCTCATTTTGGCTCGTCTTGGACTTGCTCTGCATTCCCGGTGAAATTGGAGAAACCAGCACTCAGACCTGGCTTCTTCCCGGACCTGGCTTCTTCCTGCTCCCTGCCTGCCGTGGAACTGCGGCTTTCCTTGCGCTGTTCAGACAGCGCTAGCGCACGAGTTTCTCCTTGGGGCGGCCGTGTCTACAGACACTTCGATTCTGGCGGGTCCTTTTCCTTCGGATTTGTGCCATGTTACCCACAAATGGGATTATAAAACCTGCACTTCTGGAGACTGCCACTAAAGAAAGACCTAGGGACCATCTCCAAATTCCTGCTCCGCCCTCATGAGTTAAACCAGAATTATCATGCTGTCCCTAGGGTCCTGGCTTGCCTCTGATTCTAAAAGTGGGGCAAAGCTGTTTTGTCGCTTAGCCTTTTCCATTTTCTGAATTCCCTAAATTGTACTAAAGCTGCCCATAAGCATCCTGGTAGAATTCACAACCAAATAGAACCTGTAAATAATTTAATTGGTTTTGTACATGATTTTGGGGGGTGGGGGTGGGAAAATAAAGATGACTATATTTTTGTCATTCCCGCCTCATTAATTTAACCCAAATCAAAACACACAGAGCAGCGTGGCATGGGTTTTCCCAGAGTCGAATGCTTCCACAAAACAGGATGCTTAATTACTGGACTGGAGTTGGCTTGGGCACATGAAAATTGTAAAAAAACAGAGCAGATTACAGAGAAATTAGCTGAAAATGTTGAGGATTTGGTCTGTGATTCAACAGCTGAACACTATGCTGTGGTCCTGGGTTCCCTGGCGGTCCAGTCACAGGATGAGTTTGCAATTTATAAGGATAAAATTCAGACTTTGGAAAAGGAAATAATGGACCAAAGGGCTGGAAAGCAGAACTTGTGGGAAACTATGGTCATGCCAATTAAAGCATCTGCAGATGCCTTAAAGGCACAGGAAGAAGTGAGAGCTGTGCTGGGCTCATCAGACAACGGGCGAGGGACCACATCTCCCCTGCACACGCATTTAGTGATTCGGAACCACGGGAACAAGAACAGCCTGTTTCCTTAGATGATACTGGGGAAGAGGATCCCAGAGAATTGTGTGGAAGAGACTCTGTTGCTGTTACTGAGGACCCCATAGTGTCTGCCCCCACACTGCAGAAGTCTAAAAGTAAACCATGCCAAAAGTCCAAGTCCAAACCAGAGAGGGACTCTCCTGTGGTGAGCTGCGAGGAGAGTTCGGAGGAGGAGGGCATTATTGGGCAGAAAAGTCTGCATCCAGTGACTAAAACAGAGGTTTCAGACCGTAGTGGCAAGTGCGGTGCTGTGACAATTGCGCAGAGATACACCGGTGCACAACTTGCTGACTTTCAGATCCACTATGCAAGGCAGCCAGATGAATCTGTGGCAGATTATGTTTACCAGGTGTCCTGCACTGGGGGAGATACAGCTTTTCTGGACTCAGAAGAAGCGGCTGGGGATTGGAGCAGAGATGTCTTTTTGACTCGCGACCCAGGGGGTTCGCATAGCCTGACTGCATGGCTAACATATTGGGCCAGCAATTTTCCTCCAGCGTGCAGGGCAAACCATTAGAGTTGGAAGTTACCAGCGTCTTTGAACGGGCCAGGGTGCTTTGTAGGCTTGCCTGCGTACAGGTGATCTATGACAAGGGGAAACAGGAACTTCCGTTAAGCACATCAGTTGACCCTGATCGGTTACATCCTCTGATGCATGGGTCGCCTGACAGTTTGCAGGGACGTGCCTCAGCAAATATGGAGGCAATTGAAGAAGTGATAGAGAAAAATCACAGATTGGAAGCTGCCGGGGAACACGGCAGGACGTGGACTGAGTTTTTGCTGGACTTGTCCGCGCACGGCCACAAATTTGGCTTTTGCAATCGCGGGGGCAAACGCTCTGGCGAGAGAAGCCATAGCGGCTCCGGCAAAAGCAAAGCCGAGGCAGTTGTGCGGGACAAGAGAGCAGCTCATGCTGTAAAGCCATCCCCTCCTGCAACGAGTCCCTCTAGCAGCACCGATAGGTACAGGCACCGCTGCTCCAGGCAAAACGGGGAGGGACCAGGGAAAGCAGAAAACCGCTCGCATGAAGCCCACAGATCTAATTCACCCCAAGAGGGCTGGTACAAGCAGGCACTAGCTCTGGGTGCACCTGAGGTAACCCTAAAGCCAATGCCTGCCTGGCAAATTAAAATCTTAGTGCTTTCACTAATAAACAAAAGCGGATTTAGCTGCGGCAAGCCCAGGAGCCGCAGCCCTCCCCCACGGAGGCTCCTGCCGCTTCTCCAGACAAGAGAGTTAACCCTTTTACTCCCTGCCGGCAGGAGACAAAAACCTAAGGGAGGCTGTGAAGGTAACGGGCCAGGCCCACCACTTCATTAGGGTATGCCAGTGGTCTGATAACGGACAACCTCATATTTTAATCCCAACTGGTCCAAAGAGAACGGCTGTGAGATTTCTAATTGACATGGGTGCTCAGATCAGTGTTCTAAACAGAGAATTGGCAAACAGCCTGGGGACCCATCCAGCCATCCCATGGAAAGATAAAAATACTGGGTGTTACCAGAACACCTAGTATCTGCTGTTCAGCAAAAGCAAGGCTGTGGCTTCCAGGAGATGAATGGAGCACAGTGGTGGAGGCAGCGCTCAGCCCCTACCCGGGCAATATACTGGGCTTTGATGTGCTAGCTGGCAAGAGGCAGCACCTTCCAAATGGGCCTCTCTGGAGCTTCTACGGGGTGGAGTTAAAGAGGGTGAGAACAGCCCCTGTAAACACCCTACAGACGGCTCCAGCATTACCATCAGCTGGCATGGCTTGTGTGCCTCAATACCCCTTACCTGCAGCAGCCAAGCAAGGCATCCCTGAAGGGATTGCTGATCTGGAGAGGAGACAGATTATCTTTGGGACTCACTCTCCATACAGTTCCCCAGTCTGGCTAGTTAAAAGAGGATATGGGCTTTGGAGACCCACTATAGATGATGGAAAATCAAATGCCAGCACTGCTCCTCTGGCAGCTGCAGTGCCTAGCCTGGCCTCAGCGGTCACAGCCGTTCAGGCTGCATCTCACTCATGGATGGCCACCCTGGAAGTCCAGGGCAAGTTCTTCATGATCCCACTAAGGGAGGATGACAAACCCCAGTTTGCTTTTACATGGCAAGGGGTACAATTTTCTTTTCATCACCTCCCACAGGGATACAGACTCTCACAATTGCTCACAATGCACTGGCTGCACTTCTGGACACCATCAGATCCCAGGAGGGGTTGTCTGATTGCTCTAAAATAGTTCCTGAAGAAGTATAAAGACATTTTGTGCCTCAGTTGCATGTGTACAGTGCTCATTGCTTTGATGAGGAAGATGATTAGAGGGCTGGAGCACCTCCCCTGTGAGGACAGCCTGAGGAAGTTGGGGCTGTTCAGTCTGGAGAAGAGAAGGCTCTGAGAAGACCTAATTGTGGCCTCCCAGTATGTGAAGGGGGCTACAAGAAAGCTGGGGAGGGACTTTTGAGGGTGTCAGGGAGTGATAGGACTGGGGGGAATGGAAAAAAAAAAGTAGAAATGTGTAGATTCAGATTGGATGTTAGGAAGAAGTTCTTCCCCACGAGGGTGGTGAGACACTGGCACAGGTTGCCCAGGGAGGTGGTGGAAGCCTCATCCCTGGAGATGTTTGCAGCCAGGCTGGATGTGGCTCTGAGCAACCCGATCTAGTGTGAGGGGTCCCTGCCCATGGCAAGGGGGTTGGAACTGTATAGTCCTTGAGGTCCCAACCTCAACCCTGACAGCTCTATGATTCTATGACTTCAATGTCAGAGGATTGTCTGAACAGCTGTAGTTTGAAGACACTCTCAGAGTAAAGTGATAGACAAAGCAAACAACAAAAAAGGTTATTTCAAATGGACCTTTCAGCTGGTTCTCAAAACTCATGTTAGCAGTCAGATCTCAAGCTGGTCAGGAGACATGAAGGCAGGAAGTGCTGGAAAGGCAGAGCAAAGGCAAAGAAGTCTTTGGAAACTCAGCATTATCTCAATGTTCCTTTTCTCCCTTCAATAAGTTCTCCATCCAATAAGCCTTTCTACCTAACTGGGGAGCCACCAGGCCTTTGTCCCCCAGTCCACTTCATCTTCCCAAAGCAGCTCCTGGTCCCCCTACACCATTCCCCACCCTGCCTAAACAGCTCCTGCTCTACCATCCATCCCAGAGCCAGGGGCAAGACCCTCAACCAGCCAAGATACCACTCAGAGGAGCTCAGCCCCAGCAAGGAGCCCCAGCCAGCACCCGTGGAGGACATTGGAGGAGTCATCAATCCTGGCCCTAACAACCGGGGGGCCACCAGGCCCCCCCGGCCTTTGTTGTCACCACCACCATCACCCAGTGCACACCAAGGGCACTCACCAGAGATGAGAGGAGGATCCTCCAGCCCAGAAGGGCTCAGCTTGGGGCTGCTGCCTCTCCTGGTGGGGATTAAATAGGGGAGTGGGTGGGGAGGGCCAAGTGGCCACACCTGGGGTGGGAGGAGCCTCCAATAGAGCCCAGGTGCTGTGGGTTTGAGGGGAAAGAGGAGGAAAATGGGGCAGGTGGGGGGGCAAAGGGGCAGATATGGGACAGGAGAGGTGGTGGGGAAAGGATGGGGTTTTCAAATAACTTTTTGTTCCATAAATCTTTCATAATGTACAACTGCAGTTCCTGGTTTGCTTTGCCTCCATGCAGAAAGAACAAACTCATCAGAATACAGAAGCACAGTGGTGCAATGACAGCTTTCCATCATGACCGTTTGGCTTGGTGGGAAAACCTGTGCTTTGCATGGGAAAACCTGTGCTTTGCAGCTCAAGAGAACAAGCTTTAATAAAACAACAAAGTTCTGCAAGAGTGATTTTTTTTCCCCTGGATCCCAGCAGACAACACCAGGGTGACTGAGGGACTGGAGCACTGCTCTCTGAGGAGAGGCTGAGAGCCCTGGGGCTTTTTAGTTTGGAGAGGAGAAGACTGAGAGGGGATTTAATAAATGTTTATAAATATCTGAGGGCTGGGGGACAGGCTCTGCTCAGTTGCACCCTGGGATAGGACAAGGGGCAATGGATATCAGCTCCAGTACGGGAGGTTCCTCCTCAACATGAGGAGGAACTTCTTCACTGGGAGGGTCACAGAGCAACTGGAGCATAGGTTGTGGAGTCTTCCTCTCTGGAGACTTTCAGGACCCATCTGGATGTGCTCCTGTGTGACCTGTCCTGGATTCTATGGTCCTGCTCTGGCAGGGGGGTTGGACTTGATGATCTTCAAAGGTCCCTTCCAACCCCTAACATCCTGTGATCCTGTGGTCATCTACCAATACACAGATGACATATTGGTGGGGGGTAACAACAAAGACCAGGTGGGCTCAATAGCAGGAGCCAGCTGGGAACTGGAACTCAGAATGGGTTAGATATCACCTCTGCCAAGTGCCAAGGCCCAGGACAAGAAATCAAAACCCTTGGGGCCGGGTGGGTAGCTGGTGCAGTGGCAGTGCCAGCTGATGCTCTGGAGGAGATTGAGAAGGGCCAAACCCCAGGAAACAAAAAGGAGCTGGGAAAGCTACTAAGACCCCTTGGATACTGGAGGAAGCATATTCCTGACTTCTCAGTGATTGCTAGGCCATTGCATGATCTGCTTAAAAAACACACAGGGTCTGAGATTTGACTTCACAACACAGTGAGAGCCTTAAGGTCCTTGAGGATGAACTAAAGGCCCACCAGAAATTGGGTCCACTACATCCAAAGGATACCCTAAGGGCAGAATGGGGTTTCTCTGACCATACTTTCTACTGTGGCATTTACCAGAATGCACATACAAGCCCCAAGAGAGCCCTCTTGTTTTTCTCTCCAGCATTCAAGGATGCTGAAAAGTGGTACTCAGAATGGGAAAAGGGGCTTCTCTCCCCTACAAGGGCTGTTAAAGAAGCAGAGAAGCTTTGCACCCCCCAGGAAATTGGAGTACAAGGACTTTCCCCTCAACTTAAGACAATCCTGAAGGGAGCCCCTCCTCCTGAGGGGGTGGCTCAGAAAGCCACTCTGAGGAAGTGCTTCGCCTTCTTAGAGGGAATTGTTCAGCTCATGCCTCTAAAGGAGGGCCCCACTAAAGTGTCTAAGCTTCAGCAACTGGTAAATCCAGATACAACCTTGCTGAGACAGCCATACAAGCCATCTCCAATAGGTGTAGCTCCAGAGGTGACCATGGACTCTGACACTAAGGGAGAGTGGTTCACAGATGCCTCTTCCCACAGAGTGGGATCACAATGGCATTACAAGGCAGCAGCCCTGGAGACCAGGACAGGCAGAACTGTCACTGAAGAGGGTGAAGGCAGTGCCCAGGTGGGTGAACTGCAGGCCCTCATGTTGGCAGTGGAAAATGGTGTCAAGTCCATTTACACTGACTCCTCTGCCACCTTTAAAGGAGCTATGGAGTGGATTTGCCAGTGGAAGGCACATCAGTGGGAGGTGGACAGCACCAAAGTATGGCGATTTGAAGACTGTCAGAGCCTGCTGGATGTAAGCCGGCCAAGACCCATCAAGATGGGATGGGTCCAAGGGCACTCAAAGAAAGATACCCCTGCAGCAAAATGGAACCAGCAGGTGGATGGCCTGGAACGAATCCATAGGGTGGGTAGTGAGGGGAAGGATTGGCAGAGATTAGCTGAGTGGCTACACCTTAAAAGGGGCCACTCAGGCAAAGCCCATCTGTACCACGAGTGCAGATCTCAGGGCTGGCCGGTCTCCCTGTCAGCAAGAGACCATCATTTCAGCCTGCCCACAATGCCAGAGGAGGCTGAGGGCCAACCCTCCAAACCTGGCACCGGGCCCAACATATCTGCCAGGATAAGACTCTCTGGAATACCTGCCAGGTTGATTATGTTGGGCCCCTAAAACCCTCACATGGTGGAAAATACAGATGGTTGGGGTAGAAGTGGTCTCTGGCCTGATTATGGGCACTGCTGCCTGTGCAGCCACAGGGGCTCAGACAATTGAGACCCTTAAACATTGGTTCGACGTCCTGCCAATGCCTGAATGCCTCCAGAGTGATAATGGATTGCACCTCACTGCAACCTCAGTGCAGGACTGGGCAGGCAGTGAAGTGGCTAAAATGGGTGCTCCATGCCCCATATTGCCCCCAGGTGCATGGCACTGTGGAGAGATCCAATGGCCTGATCAAGAGGCATGCAAATGTCTCTAAAGGTGGCTGGGGCAAGAGACTGGCTCAGGCAGTTTTTCTTGTAAATCATTGTTGAGGAACTTATGGCAGCCCCAAGGTTAAAGCCTTCTGCCCAGCTGAGCCTGTAGTGGACAGTGACCATGTGCCAGGAGGGACCAAGGATAAATCATTGTCCCAGATTCAAGTAGGCCAACCTGTGCTGGTTAAACTGCCCTCTATAAGGGTTGTGCCCATGACATTGGCTAAACCCAGGGGCTTACATGCCTGGGAAGCCTTGGATGCCAATGGCACTCTTGTGCCAGAGTCCTCTTGCCCTTTCTGGATAGATTCAGCTCATCTATGTCCAGCATAAACGTGAAAAATGCACTTCTCTGAGCTGTAAGTAGTTTTTCTCTCCCCATCCCCACTTAGAAGAAAGAAAAATAAGGAGAACATGAGACTGCTTCACAGAAGAGCAAAGAATTACCTTATGAGAGTGTAACCTTCTCACTGTGTGACATTCAACCCCTGAGAATTGTCTAGCAAGTTGTGTTTTGCAAAAGGCTTCTGTGGGGTTTGCACTAACCCACGGTGCCACGCTTCTGTCTCCCCTCTCTGCTCCCTTGCTGAGGAAGCAGCCCTGTCATCTGACTCTGCATAGCTTCAGCCACCTCCCCATCTGCCCATGACATGCTACAACGTCCAATGTTATGGGGACTGCGTCCTAAATGGCATGTTAATTCCCTGGGGGCTGTGGTATCACTGATGCAGTTTCTGAAGTGCTGTGCCCAGCTCTAGAGGAGCCCCAGTGCTGCTCCACAAGCTAAGAAAGTTCCTGCATAGGAACTTCCCTCTGCCCTCAGGACAGGGACCAGCTTTTGAAGCAGGGTTTGGATGTAATTCAGAGGCAATACCAGCAGAGCTCATCTGCACCTATTGACCATATACTGCTTGGAAAGCAGGAAGTGTGGCTTCATTCATCAGGCTCTTAGCTCCTGCGTGTGCTTGAATGAATTTTCATCTTTGGCTGTATCAGTATAATTTCAATTTTTAAAAGTCATATCTCAGAAGCATTTTGGTATTGTTAGGCAATGGCCTTTAAGAATGGAGGAGTTCCCTGAGGCAAGGATCAATCTTGCATTCTACTGAAGGCTGTCTGCTTGGAGCAATATATAGCTCTGCAGACAAACTAAGCTCCTTCATGGGAGCGTGCTTGCAGGCCAGAAGCTGCTTGTCTTAGTGACTAGAGCTAGTGAATACTATTCCTCAGCACAACTGGCTATGCCAAACATGGTGCCAAAACCTTTGCCTGTGCCTTTCCCAATCTGCTTGAGTGTCTTTTGCAGTGCTATATTATGCTGCATAGATCTTCAAGCAGAAGAACTTGTTCATTAAGGGCATAGTACCATAGTATCAGTCAGGGTTGGAAGGGACCACAAGGATCAGCTAGTTCCAACCCCCCTGCCATGGGCAGGGACACCCCACACTAGATCAGCCTGGCCAGAGCCTCAGCCAGCCTGGGCTTAAACACCTCCAGGGATGGGGCCTCAACCACCTCCCTGGACAACCCATTCCAGGGCTTCACCACTCTCATGGGGAAGAACTTCCTCCTCACCTCCAGCCTGAATCTCCCTACCTCCAGCTTCATGAGGTCACCTCAGAGCCTTCTCTTCTCCAGCCTGAACAGCCCCCAACTCTTTCAGTCTGTCCTCACAGGAGAGGTGCTCCAGCCCTCTGATCATCCTCATGGCCCTTCTCTGGACACCTTCCAGCACCTCCAGATCCCTCTTGTAATAGGGGCTCCAGAACTGGAGGCAGTACTCCAGGTGGGGTCTCACCAGAGCTGAGTAGAGGGGGAGAATCACCTCCCTTGACCTGCTGGCCACACTTCTCCTGCTGCAGCCCAGGATCTGATTGGCTTTCCGTGCTGCAAGTGCACCCTGAGAGCTCCTGTTGAGCTTCTCCTCCCCCAGCACCCCCAAGTCTCTCTCCTCAGGGCTGCTCTCCAGCCAGTCCCTGCCCAGCCTGGATTTGTGCCTGGGATTGCCTCCACCCAGCTGCAGGACCCTGCACTTGGTCTTGTTGAAGCTCATGAGGTTGGCTTGTGCCCACCTCTCCAGCCTGTCAGGGTCCCTCTGGATGGATCCCTTCCCTCCAGCTGTCTGCTGCACCACACAGCTTGGTGTCATCAGCAACCTTGCTGAGGGTGCACTCAGTGCCACTGTCCATGGCACCCACAAAGATGTTGAACAAGCCTGGTCCCAGGACTGATCCCTGAGGGACTCTGCTTGTCCCTGGCCTCCACTGGGACATGGACCATTGACAGCCACTCTTTGGGTGCGGCCATCAAGCCAGTTCTGTATCCATCCAGTGGTCACCCATCAAACCCGTGTGTCACCAGCCTGGAGACCAGGATGTGGTGTGGGACGGGTCCCTCACCTAGTCCAAAGGGACAGTGCTGTTATAGAAGTAATGAAAACATCTCTGTACCACGTGTTTGTAGAGAAACATCAGAGATTCTGCTGTGGTACTGGCACAGGTAACAGCATATACTTCAGTCAAGAACTTGAATTTAAGAATCATCAAAACTTACACTGCATCAAACATGGATTTACCCTGCTTGTCAGTCTGAGTCAGTGCAACATGGCTCCAATTTCTAACTTGAATTTAAACTTGTGTCCTCAATTAGATTTTTTTCCCTTCATTTAAGCATTACAGGAAAATGAAGAGCAGATGTTTCCTTTACTGAGTGCCTATTGTTATGCTTTCTTTTCTATTTTAAATTATACTTGCAATGTTTTAAATAATGAACCAGGACCTCCTCTTTGTTTTCACCACAGTCAAACATACTCTAGAGGAGCAGAATGAAACTGGTGCTTCTAGTGGTAACTGTCATAGTAGATAAAGCTCTTTCATAAATGTGGGAAGGAAAGGAAAGTCAGTTTCAAACCTTTATTTATCATCAGTGTGTCTTGGTGGTACTCATAATTTCCTGTGGCTACTATGACTAATAAAAAAACAATAGTTCCCAGAATAAAGGAGCTCTGACCCCAGAGCACAGTAATATTACCCCAGACAAACATGAACTCTTTTCATAAAGTAATGAAGCTCTCATAATAAACATCACAGAACCATGCAAAATGTAAGGAGAGCTGTTGCAACACATGGCTGAAGAGTGATTTGTTCCCAGTTAGCCAAGATGGAAGACACTATTCTCATTCTACCTAAATGCTGTGTTAGTCTTTCGTGAAGGTCAGTGGTTAAGCATAGGCTGCAAAAACAAAAACTTAGGAACTTGAGAGAATAAAAACAAACAGAACCACAGAAAGCAAAGCAGCTAATTCAACTTGTTTTGAAATTAGTGTGGTGTAAATTGCCATGTTTGTGTAATACTATAGTCAGCATAATCAAAACTATCAGTACATTATGATGTTGAGTTGCTGGAATGTATCCAGAGAAGGGCAACAAAGCTGGGGAGGAGTCTGGAGCACAGCCCTGTGAGGAGAGGCTGAGGGAGCTGGGGTTGCTTAGCCTGGAGAAGAGGAGGCTCAGAGGAGACCTTATTGCTCTCTACAACTACCTGAAGGGAGGCTGTAGCCAGGAGGGGGTTGGTCTCTTCTCCCTGGGTCTTAGGAAGAAGTTCTTCATGGAAAGAGAGCTTGGCCATTGGAATGTGCTGCCCAGGGAGGTGGTGGAGTCACCATCATTGGAGGTGTTTAAGTGGAGCCTGAATGAGGCACTTGGTGCCATGGTTTAGTTGATTAGATGGTGTTGGGTGATAGGTTGGACTCAATGATCTCAAAGGTCTTTTCCAACCTGGTTTATTCTATTCTATTCTATTCTATTCTATTCTATTCTATTCTATTCTATTCTATTCTATAAAAAAATAGGTGAATTCTGTGCATGCATTTTGACACATGAGCTCAAGGCTTCTGTTGAAGAGCCTTAACAAAGCACTAAAAAGTCCCAATAGTGGGGTCAGCATGGAGCATGCTGTTAATGAGCCAGAAAGAGTTTCTGGAATAACTATTTTTAGTTGTTCCAGAAGAAGAGTGAGCACTCACACTATAGGAAGTGTGTTCTGGGAATTCCTGTAGGCTGGGGGGATCTGTCATGCCAAACTTCTCATTAATGATGACTTTTTAGGTTGATTTTCCACTAGCAATAGATAAATGTAATAGAGCTCAGTGTTTAAATTAATTTTGGTAAAGGATGTTTATCAAAACATTGCCCTAAATTCCATGAGATGGAAATCTTCTGAGATTACATACTTGGAAACCTCTTGCTTAAGCTACAGGAAAGTGGGTGTGATAATTTCATTATGAAGCAGTTGGATTGCCAGCTAGCTCTTTGTTATTCAAGTGAAAACCTGCCGGGGATTTACCAAGCGATGCACTAGATGTTCATTTCAGTTCCATGATACAATTTACTGCACTGATTTCAGCTGAAGCACAGTGAAGCTGGGACCTTCACTTTTATGTGAGAGGACTTAACAGATTGTACAGGTAGCACTACTGCAGGGGTCCCTAGGGACAGGGAGTAGCAATTGTAACCAACGAAACTGCTTGCTTTACGAACATCACAGTCATGGCATTACAATGGTGGTTTTCTCGGCCTGCTGTGATTTGAAACATTAACTGCTCATTTCACAGCAGCTGACCTTGATAATGCAAGACAATGAGCAGCAGCACCATGGAAAAGTTCCAGAATAAAATTGTCTTTAAAAGAAGCAAAACAAAATCTGATCCACTGGTAACCTTAGAAAGTGTTTAGTGTAGCAGGAGAGATTGTGGCTTCAACAGCAGCATTTCAAAACTTCTACCCATATACTTGTCCTAATGATTTTGAAGTATAAATAAGAACTCAAAACAATGAATTCCTAACATTTATTTGTTTCCCTCCTTGAAAAGCCTTACCCTGTAAGAAACAAGCCTCAGGCAGAGCAATACTGAATATTGTTGGGCTATGATACTACGATGCTTCCATTTTTCCAGACTAGATTCACATGCACACAGGTTTTAGCACGGCACATGCATGACTAAGCACCAGGAAGGCTGTGCAAATGCCATGTTTCTGTTCCATTCCTTTAAAAAGAACATTCTACACTTGTGAAAGCTGCTGGGCTGGTGGGCAAGAAATTCAACACAGTCCTGCATCCTCATATTCTGCTGTGTAATGGCAGTTCGAACACTTTTCCCCCCCACCTTGTCTTACTAATTTTGATGACTGAAAAGGGGAACTCTTCCACAGCTGATTATCAGAGTACACAATAATGTGCATTCATTAGCACACAGTGCCAGCATGTGGGCAATGTTATCTGAGGGATGGGGAAGGGCGCTCACTTACTTATTCTCTCTGTCTGTGTGCACAAACAACTGAGGTGCTGGCACGCTGAGGCTGCCATTTAGCAAAGCTTCCCGAGTGTGTGCTCCAGCTTGCCCGTGCTGCTGAGGCTGTTATGAGCATGCTTAACTGCAATCAGATGTCCAAATTCAAAAGGGTTTAAACATCTGCTTCTCATTAAGTGCATGCTTAAGAGCTTTGCAGAATCAGGGCCTTAGCCATTAGGAAATAAACAGAGACCACCAACTTTTTTAGCATACTCTTGAAGAGTGTTCGGGTAGATAGTAATGACTTTCAGTCAGTACTGACCAGAGCTGGCTTTGAACTGCTGACCTGGAGGTGAAAGGCTTGTATCCTGTTACCAGCCCCTGGGGCAAAACAGTCTTACTTGTTTTCAAATATTAATGAATTAAGTCAAGTCACAAAGTTGTTCCATTGATTGCTTTTCCCTCCTTTCTGGTTTTTTGGTGTGTTTTTTCTTCATCAGCACCAGTTAATGATGCTGCTGTAGAAAATCTTTGGGAATCAGTGCTGCCCACGTTTCTTTGGCTTAATTCACTTGCATTGTAAGCAGACTCAATAACTGGAAGAGTTTCTTTCTAAAAATATTTTGCAATTGACCTTTCCACTAATGTTGACACACTTTTTTGTAGGGTCTAATTAACTAATTATATATCTATTCTCCTTGCAATATACAGACATTATTCTCACCGGCATTACTAGGAGATTCATATGCATGCCAGGAGCAGGGAAATTCCCTGGAGAGTATTTAGACAGTATTCCTTGAAGGATTGGAATCATCGATGTGAACATGAATTTGTCACTTTTCCACAGAGGATATGTGAATTTTTGTTTTAAAAAGAGAGTGGGGACCATTAACTAACAAAGATTTAAAAGGCTCTTTGCATCCCTAAAGGTGCTCAGATGAAGGCAAGCACGTAGAAGCTGTGTGACGTAAAATGAGTCAACAGACCAGGAACATCTGGAGCCTAGATTGTGACACAACCAAAAATGCAGGTTTGAAAATGTGGAAAAGATTTAGGTACTATGGAAAGATGCAGATGAGTTCAGTTTTTTGTTTCAATCTTTTTGAAGCCCCCAAATGTCTCAGAGAGCCATCCTTCCAGTAGTGCTGTACGGGAGGAAAATCAGTTTGGTTTGGTAGAAGGATATACACTAGTGTCCCCTGCCTCTGCTGCTACTTCTCTCTGGAGCTATCCTGCCCTATATGGTTCAGCCATGTGGTCCTCCAGCTGTATCAGATGTGGGTCCAAAAGCCCTCAAACTTAGCTTCACCACTGTGCTCTGTTTCTAAGACTGGTTATTTGGCAGCAGGGAAGAGCAGCTCTCTAAGTAAGCCATCCTATGGCTTTGGGTGTTGCTGCTCTGCTTTTTTGTTGGTGGGTGGGGGTTTTTTGTTTGTTATTTGGGGTGTGGGGGTGTCTTTTTTCTCTGTTTGTTGGAGTTGTTTGTTTGCTTGTCTTACTTGCTCCTCCCCAAGGATGTGTTCTGCCACAGGCTGAGCAGGGACTAAGAAGGGAGGGCTGCCAGGTCCTGTTTCAGCTGACGCCTTTGGGGGTCTATGTTTGCTGCCTTGTCTACATTTTGAAATCGAAATCCTCTGTCCCACTGGGTACTTCTGGTGCTTGGTACTTCTGAACCTCTCCTGAAAGCTGTGTTGCAGGCAGGTCAATTCAGTTTACAGGAGAAACTGCAATAGTAAATGCTTTTGGAAAACAGCAGCAAGTAATCTGCAACCCTGAGAAAGTCAGCACGGGCTTTTTCCTCGCTGCACACCTGGCAGGAGGGCAGCATGCCAGGAATCATCAGCCCGGGTTTCCTGGTTCTGCAAGGAGTCTGACAATTGCTAAACTTAGAGGTTGTGTGCAACATAATGAGATGCACATCTTCCAGGCAGAAAAAGCAACTTCAAGGGATAGTATTTCTTTAAACACTTTCCATCAGTTCTGGAAAACCACAAAGCAGTAATGTGAAGTTACTGGAAAGCAAAACTCGTTAGAAGTTGTGTTTGGATACAAAATACAAGTCACAGCAAAGCAGTGATACTTCTGAGGAGAATAAAATGTAAAGAGAGGAAGCCAAATTTCCAGTTCAAAGTATGTTTGATTGCTAAAACATTTTAATTAATCAAAGACTGAGTCAGCAATTCGCAAAAAGCTATGCTCAGAACTTATCTCATCTTGACAGCATGTCATTTGTGGCGATAAAAATGACCAGACTCAGAGCAGAGAACAGGCATGCAAATATTTCCAAGAGTTCAAGTTTTTTAGCTTAACTTCTTCTCCACAAATATTCAAAAGGTTGATGAAGTCCTCTACCAGTCATAGAGTCATAGAATCAATAAGGTTGGAAAAGACCTCAAAGATCATCAAGTCCATCCTGTCACCCAACACCTCATGACTACTAAACTGTGGCTTCAAGTGCCATGTCAAATCCCTCTTGAACACCTCCAGGGATGGTGACTCCACCACCTCCCTGGGCAGCACATTCCAATGGCTAGCGACTCTCTCTGGGAAGAACTTTCTCCTCACCTCCAGCCTAAACCTCCCCTGGCTTAGTTTGAGACTGTGTCCTCTTGTTCTGGTGCTGGTTGCCTGGGAGGAGAGACCAACCCCCTCCTGGCTACAACCTCCCTTCAGGTAGTTGTCGACAGCAATAAGGTCTCTCCTGAGCCTCCTCTTCTGCAGGCTAAGCAACCCCAGCTCCCCTCAGCCTCTCCTCACAGGGCTGTGCTTGAGGCCTCTCCCCAGCCTCGTTGCCCCTCTGTGGACACGTTCAAGAGTCTCAATGTCCCTAAATTGAGGGGCTCAGAACTGGACACAGGACTCAAGGTGTGGCCTAACCAGTGCTGAGTACAGGGGCAGAATGACTTCCCTGTTCCTGCTGGCCACACTATTCCTGATGCAGGCCAGGACACCAGTTGCCTTCTTGGCCACCTGGGCACACTGCTGGCTCATGTTCAGCCTACTATCAACCAGTAACCCCAGGTCCCTTTCTGCCTGCCTGCTCCATGATCTTTCCGGGCACAGAGGTGAGACTGACCGGCCTGTAGTTCCCTGGTTCCTCCTTCTTACCCTTTTTGAAAATGGGAGCAATGTTTTGCCCTTTTCCAGCCTGTGGGGACTGCCCCAGTCTGCCATGGCTTGTGGAATAGAATAGAGAGGGGCTTAGCAACCTCATCTGCCAGTTCTCTCAGCACCCGTGGGTGTATCCCGTCAGGTCCCATGGACTTGAACACTTTCAGGTTCTTCAGGTGATCACCAACCTGAGCTTCACTTACCATGGGCAGTTCTTCCTCCCCGTCCCTGGCATCCTCTGCCATGACTCCAGGAGTGTGGCTGGAGGCCCTTGCAGTGAAGACTGAGGTAAAGAAGTTATTGAGTAGCTCAGCCTTTTCCACATCACTTGTGACCAATTCACCAGTTTCCTTTCTGAGGGGGCCCACACCTTCCCTAGGCTTCTTCATGCCATTAACATACCTGTAGAAGTTCTTAGTGCTCCCTTTGACCTCCCTGGCTAGATTCAATTCCAACTCTGCTTTGGCTTTCCTAACCAGGTCTCTTGCTGCCCTTGCTGCTGAACAGGATGGGGCCCAGCACTGATCCCTGGGGGACACCACTAGTGCTGGGCCTCCAGTCATTGTATAATACTTTATTTACTGATGAAGGTATTTACTGCCTTCCCCAATGTTGGACTTTTCAGAAAGATATGTTTCTGATGAGAGAAATGTTACCACTTTAAAAACTGTCTTTTTGATAAAGACTGAAAAACCTTTCTTCTGAGATGTTTGGTTGTGCTGCATCATTAGATTAAGTTTTGCATTGTGATTTATGCTTATTTTAAGTGTCTTTGCTTTACAGTCCTATTAAAAAACATAAAAAAGAAGAGCAAGCCCATGTGAAAGGGGAAAAAAAGTGAAATCACAAATCTGGGATAGTAAAACTACTTTTGGATCTTTTTATGGAAAACAACTATTTCTGTGAGTAAGGTGATATTTATACTGAAATGTTTTAGGGTTTAGTTTAAAGCAAAATTAAATTAAACAATCTCCTTTTCTCCACTCCCCACAAGCCAGTTTGTTTTCATTTTTGGCAAACAAAGAGAAGAGAGAAGAGAAGGCTCTGAGGTGACCTCATTGTGGCCTTCCAGTATCTGAAGGGGGCTACAAGAAGGCTGGGGAGGGACTTCTCAGGACATCAGGCAGTGATAGGACTAGGGGGAATGGAGTGAAGCTGGAGGTGGGGAGATTCAGGCTGGAGGTGAGGAGGAAGTTCTTCCCCATGAGAGTGGTGAAGCCCTGGAATGGGTTGTCCAGGGAGGTGGTTGGGGCCCCATCCCTGGAGGTGTTTAAGCCCAGGCTGGCTGAGGCTCTGGCCAGCCTGATCTAGTGTAGAGTGTCCCTGCCCATGGCAGGGGGGTTGGAACTAGCTGATCCTTGTGGCCCCTTCCAATCCTGACTGATACTATGGTACTGTGATATTATGATACTAGAACACTCCTCTTTTCCAAAGCTAAACATAAGTTGACTTGATCCTTTGTGTAAGCAGGTGTTTATTTATGTCCACTCTCTGCTACTGTACTTTATGGTACTTTGCTCTGTAAAAAAGAAACATTGCAGAGTAATTAAATTATAGGCTCAAAACATTTCAGATTGCTGTGCAGTTATGCCCTGTCCTTTCCTGGGCCTCACAGATCCAAAATAGAGGCAAACATGGAAGGATGAAATACTGAGTTTTCTAAGGATTTAAAGGGTGCATTTTGATTGGATTTGCCTGAGTCTCTGGAACTGTGTCATGGTAGGGCCAAACAAGCCCAGCACAAACCCACACAGGACCTAACATAAGCAAGTTTCCTTCTGGAGTAAGAGCATGTATGCTGGCCACTGCTTCTCCCTGACCAGGCCTATGTTTCTGCCTTCTATGGCCAGAGCCTGGCAGAATCCCTTTTCATTGGGTAACTGTGTGCTGGCTTCAGTTGCCCTATTGAATCTTGGGCAAGATATATATATATATATATATATATAGGCAGGTCCAAGCAGGCAATGTGGGTTCAGGCAAGGCAAGGCAACTAGAAATCAGCCTGTATACTGTTGACTGAAGCTGCTTCAAGTTGCCTGGCCTCGAGTTGCCTGGTCCAGAGCCTGGGATAGAATGTACGAGCCTCTGCACTGCAGGCTAGAGAGTTGTAGCCAAGCTTTTCCTTGCAACTAGAATTTTGCTGTGCCTCAGTTTATCCAGGAAGATGCAAGAGCCCACCATGTGTGATAAACAGCCTGCCATCCTGCTGCAGCCAGCCCAGCCCCGAGACCGCGTGGCATCCCGGCCGGCAGCCAACCGAGCCTGGTGCAGGAGAGCGCCCCCCAAAGCCTGAACGGCTAAAACACAGCAGCAGCACTCCCTGCTTGGGTGGAATCAGCTGTGAGTAACTAACTCATTGCCTCTTTGGCTTAAGGGTTCTCACTGAGTCCCTGACGTGGTTGAGCACTATATTGCTCCTGGGGATTCTCTCTTCCTGGTATTCCTACCAGTTTGCTTAACTCTTTCTAGACTGTTATGTTTGCCTAAATACTGTACACTCCCACTGGAAATAAACATTCTAACCAGGCATCAAAGTAATGTGTTTTGGCAATTTTTTCATACTAATAAAAAGTTATTAATATTTTTATTGCTGTCCATATTTGCCATATCTTAATTGTAAAGTCGGGAAATTCCTTTAAAAAATGGTAGCTCTGCAACTTGTTCTTCATGCAGAGGTATCACAGTGCCAGGCAGGACAACCCACTGGCCCAGTCACTTTCACTTCACGTGTAGAAGACATACCTTTAGCTGTTAGTGAAAGTAAAGGAGGGCATTTTGTAGACAAAATGGATTGCTGGGGCAGCACCTACTTTAGAAGCATAAATATTGATTCATATTTAACTAAGTGAAAAAAACACCCAAACACATTGTGTTGCAAAGAAATAGGAAGAGAGGCATGGCTAATTAATTTCAGTCAATCCTACTCAAAGATACCTGCTTATCTTTGCGAGCTCTCCTGTCAGCTGCCTGATGTAGAGGGCTTGGTGCACAGTCAGACCTTCTGCCCTTCTCTGCAAGGTACACACCGGGCATGTTGCACTGTCAGACCTTCTGCCCTTCTCTGCAAGTTGCACACAGGGAGCGTGCTAGAGGCAGAAGGAAAGTGGGTGGTCACCTAAGGCACCCAGGAGGCTCAGCAGACCCTCAAGGGCATGACATCCATTTCTGCGATGCCAGGCTGCTGCCAGGGAAGAAGAGCCACAGCCGGTAGCTGGCAAAGGCAATGATCCCTGCAACAGCCGCTGAGTTTATTTATTTGCAGAAAGAATCTCAATGCACATCACTGCATTTGGACTGAGAGGGCTTTCTCAGAGTGAGGGATTTACTCAAACCTGCATTCTGCCTGACGTTTTCAATAGTTTGGCCTATGTTTGCTTAACAAAGATACATGCTGGGATGAAAGGATCTTGAATTAACCTTTCTGGCTTATTTTAAATGCACTCTTTGTAAAATGCACATCAAAAGTGTCATGAACTCTCTTTCACTCGAGGTGGCATGGAGGGGGAAAAAATGTTATAAACAAGGAGTCAACCTTTTTTCCTATAAAAGCAAGCTGAACCAAAAATGCACTCCCTAGCTGCAGAACCACGCTAGGAAGGATAATGTCTTGTCATTATCAGCACTCCATTGTATTTTGTACCCTTCTGGGAAGACGGGCTGGGTGCAAATATACTTCATATGCAGCCGAGATTTGCTGAGCACTGCTGCCTGTTTGCCTCCGTGAGAGGAAGTTGCAGGTGGCTTGGAGGTTGGCAGGTATGTCGAATTTAACACTGCTCAGCTTCTGCAGTTTGGCCTTTGGGGACAGGGATTTGCTAACATCTATTTACCTTATGGCAGTTCCCAAGACACTCCCTTAAATACCAGCTGCTGGCTGTGCTTTCCTACACTTGTCAAATAACAGATTTGGAACAAATTGGCTAGAATTACAAGTGGCACAAAAGCAATGCATAATTATCTACCTAGCTACCAGTCAGCAATGACAATTATGTTTTTATTTTAAACCATGCAGTGGAGATGGCTGCATTTCTTACAGTTCTAGTGTTGCTATGACCAGAATAACACTTCAGGCTTCTGGTACAGAAATACTGTTTAACCTTTTTTTTTTCTTTTTGTTTTCTGTTCCTCCCAACTCAAGAAAATTATAGCCCAAGGAGCAGAAGTTAAGTAAACATCTTCCTCTACACATTGGCACTTACATTATGACAGGACATAGAGCAAGAATTGCATGGCCTAGAAAATATACTTGCATAATTGAATCAAAATCTATGTAAGATGGTGGAGGATTCATACTGAAGGGTGGGGAGTTGGTTCAATAACAATAGCAGAATTTGTGTTTAAAGATCCTACACAGTCCATGTCCTAAAAAGTACTTCTTGCCATGATTTGAAATGGGAGTGTTTGCATATTGAATACTCAGCAGCATTTTAGGGGGAAAGTGGGTACAGTATGGTGACTGCAAATGTGAGAGGGGAGGATATGAGCTGTCACTTGGCCCAGCTAGCCCTTATGGCAATGATGTCAAACTGTGCTTTCTCTTGCCCTTTACACATATCATTCTATCCCCTGTTGCTGTTTACTTGTTGCAATTTTGGTCAGAGCTTTGGGACCTTCATCCCACCTGCTCCTTTTCTCTGGCAATCAGTTGTGCTATTGCATCTGTGGCCATGTAATTTGTCCCTGTCTGTTAAGTGCTGGTCTTCAGTGATGAGCTTACCAGCCAAGAAGTCACTGGTGAGAGAAGAAAATGTATGGAATTAAACTCATGTGGGTTTGTACTTCATAACAGTGTTTAGCTGAAATGCTTTATGCAGCCTGCTGTTAATACAGCCCAGGTGCTGGGACATGCTGTGATGGCTGCTGCTTTGGAATTGTCAGAACACAACATATTTCTATTCTCCACCAAATGGCTGACAAAATCATCCCAACTGTGGAGGAAGATGTGAAAAGAGGAATAGAAATTGCCTTCCATTTGAAGGACCATGTGGGTAGGGGAAACCCCAAGGCAAGGTATTGTACGTGCTCCCCACCCCGCCCCAGGGACACACACACAATATGCTCGAAGTTAATACTGAGCAATGAAGGGAGTGAGATCCTGCTAGTAATGATGCCATTGTAGAACTTCAACAGCAAGTTTGTGTGCCTATGGGATTATCAAAACTTATTTTCTCCTGTAAGGTCACCACCTGTGGTGGGTTGAAATAAAATTGCTAAACTAGCTCAGATGGAAGCAAATGAAGCAATATTTACAAGCAAAACTCAAATCAAGAAAGATAAAATGTAATGACTGCATACAAAATATATAATATCTGCATGTACTTACAATTTATAAACAACACAAGAACCCCCCTGGACAAAACCAGGGGCTACTATTAGCTTCCCCCTCCCTGCTCCCTTCCCCCAAGCAATACAAGGTAGAAGAGAAAGAAAGAAGAGCAGAGAGTAGCTTGTTAGTACTCAGCAACAACAAGAACACAGCCAAGATCAGCAACAGCTAAGCAAAACACCAGCTAGTATCTACTAGAGAGAAGAAGCTGAAAAGAGCCAAAACTAACTTTCTGTTAGTTATGAGACCAACAACCGGCACCAGAACAAAAGGACACAGTCTCAAGCTGTGCCAGGGGAAGTTTAGGCTCAAGGTGAGGAGAAAGTTCTTCCCAGAGAGAGTTGTTAGCCATTGGAATGTGCTGCCCAGGGAGGTGGTGGAGTCACCATCCCTGGAGGTGTTCAAGAGGGGACTGGATGTGGCACTTTGTGCCATGGTTTAGTAGTCATGAGGTGTTGGGTGACAGGTTGGACTTGATGATCTTTGAGGTCTACTTAAAGTGTTGGGTGATAGGACTAGGGGGAATGGATCCAAGCTAGAGCAGGGTAGATTTAGATCAGATGTTAGGAATAAGTTTCTCACCATAATGGTGGTGAGACACTGGAACAGGCTGCCCAGGGAGGTGGTGGAAGACCCATCCCTGGAGGTTTTTAAGGCCAGACTGCATGTGTCTCTGGGCAACCTGATCTACTGGAGGGTGTCCCTGCCCATGACAGGGGTGTTGGAACTAGATGGTCTTTGAGGTCCCTTCCAACGCTGACAATTATGTGGTTCAGTGACTATATTAGTGGGATGAAATTTAGTCCTCATCCAGGATTTTTAAGGAGCTATACAGAATACAGAACTAACCAGGTTGGAAAAGACCTTTGAGACCATCGAGTCCAACCTATCACCCAACACCATCTAATCAACTAAACCATGGCACCAAGTGCCTCATCCAGGCTCTTTTTAAACACTTCCAGTGATGGTGACTCCACCACCTCCCTGGGCAGCCCATTCCAATGGCCAGTGTTGGGTGCTGATGTCCCTCTGCAGACACATAAATAGAAAAACTAGTTTGGAATTACTTAGGATCCAAAGGAGTTGATTGGTATACAAGATCTGGGTGAAAGAAGCTTCCATCTTTATCAGGTCACTGTGGAAATACTAGTGCTTCTAACAAACCAAAACCACTGTGGTACAAATTGGTAGCTAACATCAATGACATTAGAAAATGGGTCTTGTGTGAGTCTTTTCTGGCAGTCCTAAGCACATTGCCCCAGTCCAGTGAGCTACTGATTTTCCTGGGCCAGAACTGAGGTAAACTCAGCACCACTGGTTTTAGTGGAACCTCCCAGAAGTGGCAGAGGTGCTGTTACATGGGCAAGTATGGGGATTTAGTTGAATGGTCTCCAAGAGTAATCAATAATCAGATCATTTCAAAAGAACCACTCAACAAAACCTCCGATAGGGTGACAGATTACTTACAACATTGGTTTAGAGCATTTGCTCTGATAATTAAGAGTAAGAGACAAAGAGTATTAAGTAAAGGAGAGCAAAGATTTAGCCAGTCAATAAAAGAATGGAATTTTCCTAATCCTCTTACAAAGATGCTGTTTTGGGTCAAAGTCCTTTTCTGCATAAACCAGCCACACCACATTTTTTAAGTCAATGAAGAGCTGAGAGCTGCAGCCCAGACCCCTAAAACTACTTTAAACAGACAACTCCCACTGAGAGACAAGCATTTAAATTAATCTGGAAACTTGGGCCCATGAGATGATTAAAGAGAGTTTAGTTCACACTGCATTGCACCGTGAATAATTATGCAGCAAAATTAACCTGATATACCAGAAATTTACAAATGTTTTATTGGCTGGGGATTTCCATGCTCTGTATCACACATGTTTTATCTCAGGGCTAAGAAATTCTAAGAAGTGATTTTCATTAGGGTAAACGGAGAGATTTTATTTCATACAGAGCCACATTTATAGACAACATCTGGTCTTGATATGTACTCTCTTTTTTTGTTCACCAGTGATTGTTCCTGAGAAAGAGGACATGTGAGTGCTGCTGTCTGTGTCACATGTAACTTTGAATCTCCAAAACAAAGTCAAAGTTATGGTTTTTGTATCTTAGGTACCTGTGAATCTCACTCAAGGCTTAAGGTCTACTTGTGCTACTCTGATCATTAGTAAGTAGCCTTAATTGCAGTTGTATTCTTTCAAGACCTTTTGAACCCTTGTAGGATCTGTAGGGCAGTACAGCCTAGTAGAAGATCCTTCAATGCTAATTGCAAATCATACTCAATTAGGCATCCCTGGAAGACATTTCTTAATGAGTTGGAAGGACCTAAAATTCTACTTCTAGGCTATCAAAACCAATAACAATCTGCTAAGCTGCATAATTAACCTTCTGCTTGGCAACTTCTTCCACACTTACCTTCATGTTGCCTTGTTTGAAGTCTCTGTCTGAAATGTCTTGAGCACGCTGTTTATTGTTTGAGCCTGAAGAGAGGAGTCTTTTCTTCCATAAGGCCTCCAAAGCTGGGTCTACTAGCCATTATATTGCAGTTACTGAGTAGATGGTACTCCTTCTGTGAAGAACTTTCCCTTCACCTCCAGCCTAAACTTCTCCTGGCAGAGCTTGAGACTGTGTTCTCTTGTTCTGGTGCTGGCTGCCTGGGAGAAGAGACCAACCCCCACGTGGCTACAACCTCCCTTCAGGTAGTTGTAGACAGCAATAAAGTCTGCCCTGAGCCTCCTCTTCTCCAGGCTAAGCAACCCCAGCTCCCTCAGCCTCTCCTCATAGGACTTGCGCTCTCCTCATAGGGCTGATAAGGGTCCTAAGCCATGTAGGAGCACACTGGCCAGTAGTACTTTTCTGTCTTGTGTGCAGACAGGCAAACATTTCAGAGACAGGCCTCAGAAGCCTGGTGAGGATAAGACTGCTGTCTTACTACCACAGTGTTTTGATACAGCCTTAGCCCTTGTTATTCAGAAGTGATGTTGATTGCTTGAAATAACCTACACTACAAGAGCAATTCAAGTGTCCTCAGCCAAATGCAGAAAAGATGGGGGCAGGTCTAAGAAAGTTATATTTAAGTCACATAGAATTTTCCTCTTCAGTAACATAGAACACATATAAACAAGACAATGGCATACCTTGCTGGATTGTCATCAAAGGAAATGGAATTAAGAGAGTCCATGGAAATTGAAGGAGGCTAAATGTACTGCAGTTAGGGCAATTAGAAGGTAATAATACCCTCACCTCCAATTTCATGCAACATTTAGGTGGTAGAAAGCTGGTGGGTAAATGTGTGTTTTTTTTTTTCCCCCCAAGATTATATTCCTCCCTAAAATTAATACCTTGTGGTGAATTAAGGATTAAACAAGAGGCTGACACTTTTAGTGTGAGGAATAGGAGACAAGGGAGTTAACCAATTCTTTCTGATTTTATATACCAAAACTAGTCATGGATCTTGTGAGCTAATCCTGTCCCGAAGCAAATTAGCCCCAGGAAAGGAGAAGGGAAAGGAGTTTCTGATCTGAATAAAGCCAGTTTGTTCCACATAACAGCACCGTGGAGGGTTGTGGCTATGACGGACGGACGATATTGTACCCTACAGGTACATAATTTTCCTTTGTAACTGGCTGTCTTTTGACCCTGAATTCCACAGTAAGGTATTGACACCCTACACTTTTCCCCTACTTCCTGAATCAGTTTTTGTATTAAAATAGCATCTAGTCCTCGTCATTTTCTTTACCTTCTCCCCGGCCTCTGCTTTCATTCAGATATTAATTAACACAGAAATGACTCAGGTGATAACTCAAAGCTAGGTTAGTGATGCTCTTTCTCACTCCACCTCTGTCTCTAGCCTCTGTAGGCCGTGTTACACACAGTACAGCATCAATTTCACAATGGAGCAGGATAACTGATTTCAGTCTGCAAGCAATATTGTATTTCAAGGTCTCTTGAACCTTCTATAATTACCTCTATTATAAACAGATGACTTGGTGCTTACTGAGCACCTCACTTGGAATCACCACATACAGTGAGTTATATTTCAGACAAGATATTCTTCTGAGAGTCACTTAGAAAATTATTTTTCTTCCTTTTGGGACAAAGAATGGCCATATCTCATTGGATACTGATTGGGAGTTAGTTCTGAGGAGGCCTTGGAGATCACTGTAGTCTGCAAAGTAACATAGCCTTTGAAAAAGCATCATGTGGTGATAACTTTGATGTCATAATTATGATCAGCTAACTAGCCCTGGACAGCACAGAGAAGCCAGGCTCCAACTGTGCCTGGAATCTGGTACTGACACATTCCTACCGGCTGCACAGGAATGAAGTTTTGCAACCATCTTCTATCACTTTTCCCCAGATTTTGCTCCTGGGTCCTTCAGGTTCATCAGTAACATGCAAGTATTATTAATAGAGTGAAGGTCCCAACTAATTGCCTAGAGCCCTCAAAAACATTGCTGAATACAGCAGTGTTTAGCAAATGCTCAGCAGCTGTAGGCATCTTCATTTTCTTGTCTCATGAGTTTTACTCTCAAAGGTGAGAATTTAATGTTTAGTTCTTAATCCTTTGAGATGCTAATGAAATAAAAGTGATTTATCTTAAAATGTCTGCATTTCCCACATTGCATTCAAGATGGGGGGAAAATCCACTCTCTGAACTGTGTGCAGTAAGCCCCATAACAGTTGGTGATCCTCTGCTAATGCTGCTCTGTGAAAGTGCCTGGAGTCTCACAGGATTACTGAAGGGGTTTGAGACTCGGCAGACATGTCCCCCTGGCTCAGACATAGTTTATGTTGCACTAGCCTTTAGACATCATGTTATCTAGTAATGCAGACACTTCTGGAAACTCTGGAATAGATCTGTTTTTATCAGCTGGCCCTGGCAGGCAGTGCAGAAAAGTCTTCACCTCTGAACTCAGACAGTGATTAGAAAACTAAAATTTGCCAAATACTGGAACAGAAATCACAAAGCAGTAGGAGTAAAGTTTCTCTAAATAAGCAGGCCTGAGAGAAAGATCCAACTTGGAAAACTAGAAGCACATGTAATTCTTTGGTTCTACTCTGGTTCTGTTTCTGTTTGATTGTTCTGTTAGATTGCTTTGGTTTTGTGGTGGTTGTTGTTTGGGTTGTTTGGGTTTTTTGTGTGGGGGGTGGGGAGGGTTGATTTTTTTCAGTTGTTTTTCCAGTGCAAACAAAGCAGACTCTGTAGATCATTCATATATAAGACAAAATAACTTTATGGTCTTGTATATAAAAGGTTGGTGAGCACTGCAGGAATATTTTTGCACATTTTTTGCCATTGCCAGTAAACATAAAAAAAAGCCCCACGTTTCTGTTAGCTTTTGAAGTAATATGTGTATATTGCAGTAATGTGTACATGACATGCCAGTTCTCCATCTAAACTCAGCATGTGTTTGGTTGCCACGTGTGAGAGATTCCACTTTGTGACGAGAGCCTCCTATAGGACAAATCTGAGACGTCTGCAGAGCACAGTTCCTTAAGTGTTTACTTGTTTATTCAGCATAGAACTGTAAAGCTCCTTCAATTAGCTCCTGATGCTTTTGGGTGAACTTGCAAATCAGAAGGCACGGTGTTTAGAAAAGGCTCAAGGAATCTTACCCCATTTGTCAGTTCATATATTGTCTTGATTTGGTCCCTGATTTCAGATACATTTCTAGTCCCATCCTCAGAGTACTGATATTGTTTATGGTTTAAACTCTTTATTATGGTTTAAATTCTTTAAGGTCTAGTTAAATATCCTAAAGAATAGCTTACCTAGACCTGCTATGATCTCAAGGCCAACAACTTAATTCCTGCATGTACAGGAACTTGTAGTTGGGAAGAAAATGAAGAAATTGTTTTGCATTAGCTTTTATACTGGGGTGCAAAAAACGGACTGAAAAAGTCTGTGTCTGTAGAAAGCAGACACACATTGCTTGGTGAGTGCCAAGTGGGTCTCTGCTCCAGCATGACAACTCTGCTCACCCATGGCTTTTATTGCATTTTTCACTTTGTTTCACTTTATTTTCTTTCTTGCTGAGAGGCCACCATTATGAGCCTGGCCTGAATACTGGACTTATGAGGAAGAAAAAAGTCACCCTGATGGAGAATAGGTAGTGACAAAGACTTTATTCTCCTGTCCACACAATCAGCTGAGAGGGGCCTTCTATCAGCGGTAACTGAGCCCTGAATTGCACATTTTCAATGCTGCAGGCGGGAGACGGTCTTGGGTTACAAAGCTAAGTCTCACATCAATTAAAGTCTGTGTGCACAGCAGCTGCATTCAGAAAGGTGGAAGAGATTTAATCTTCACCTTTCACCTGGGGTCAAAATACAAGGTTACCAAGACAGACTGTTATTAAAAATGGATTGTTTCTGCCAACTTAATGTTAAAAGTTTACAGCTACTATGAAAGTGCTTTATTACATGCTCCCTTTGTTAAAGAAACTTGCTGTGAAATTGCAAGGAAGTAATAAAACAGTTGAAAGGAACAAATAAATATTTATGCCAGACTTTCAAACTCTGCAGCAATTTTAGTCTTTCTTTTTGATAAAAACTAGAGAATTGCTCTCTACTGTGTCTTGCTGGTGAGTAGGTGCAGTATTCTGATTGTGTGTCAAGAGGCTCCCAGGAGTGAACACTGAGGATGTACTTAGCTGGTATGGCTGTACAGAGGGAGTAAGATTTTATTTTCATACAAATGATCCCTTAAGAAACAAATCCTATATGATGCACTAGCTTCTTAGCTGCATCTCAGAAATCATGTGTCCAAATTCAGCCCACCACTGAAATCTGTGTATTTCCAGTCCTTTTTGGAGAAAGCTGAACGAAGTCTGAAGTGGAACACGTTGCTACTCTGTGTCCCCAGGCTGCACTAAAGATAGACAAGGCACGATTTTTCCTGTTTTGCCGTGGTTTTGTCTCTTCCGTAGACAACTTTCAGGTTTTTTATTGTTGTTTTTGAACCTTCAGTTGGAGGCACGTCTGGCCGCGGACAGCTAGGCGGGAGGGCTCGAGCCAAGGCCAAGTCGCGCTCCCCACGGGCTGGGCTCCAGTTCCCCGTGGGCCGCGTCCACCCACTGCTGCGCCAGGGCAACTACACAGAGCGAGAGCGCCCCGGTGTACCTGGCGGCCGTGCTGGAGTACCTGACGGCTGAGATCCTGGAGCTGGCAGGCACGCTGCCCGCGACAAGAAGAAGACCCGCATCATTCCCCGCCACCTGCAGCTGGGCATCCGCAACGACGAGGAGCTGAACAAGCTGCTGGGAAGGTGACGATCGCGCAGGGTGGGCTGCTGCCCAACATCCAGGCCGTGCTGCTGCCCAAGAAGACCGACAGCCACAAGGCTAAAGCCAAGTAAACTTTCTTCAATGACCCAAAGGCTCTTTTCAGATTTTGCGCCAGGGGAGGTTTAGGCTGGG